>MU730640.1:2398-23301 GCA_026770625.1 Nicotiana glauca
AAATTGTGGCTTAAGTTCGTGGGTCATCTGTTAAGTCGTGAAAGGAACTGGGCCAAACAGTAGCCCAGTTATAAGAATGTTCGAAATTCAAATCTGAAGTCCACAGGATTATGAGATACGGATTCGGATTTAAGCCAAGGACTTAGTTTAATTTGGCATGTTTGCCAATTCCGTATACGATTATTTCAGCCACCATATGGATAATAACATTTATATGGGCTACATTCGAAGCCCGAAATGAGTAGAAGTAAAATTTTATGAGATCATGGATTTTTTTAAAAAAAAATAAATAATAATATTTGAGCTATAATAATAAGTAAAATTTCTTCCTCTATTATTAGAGACAAAATTAAATAAAAAATCATAGTCATGTTAGGATTGACCTTCAAATAAAAAATGAGATGAGCCTCGCCGCATTAAATACACAATTGCGGGGCCCTCAAATAACTATTATAAAATTCTTAGATTCGGAAGGACCGTTTAGCTAATTTCACGGTCTTTCCCGAAGTAATAAGACATAGATATTTTAGGTGCAATGTTAATATACATTCTCAAGAACGAGTGCACATTTATGTGACCCAAATCTTATTCTCAACGAAGTCGAAGTGTATTTAAAGCCACAGGCGTACTGGTACGGTGTGGTTCAAAAAATACATTTTCACGACGTTGCAATTCCTTAAAATGGATAAAGCAGAATATTAATAATGCACATAATCAGAATATATAGAAATCAGATAAAAGCAAATACAACAGTTGAGCGACCGTGCTAGAACCACAGAATTCGGGAGTGCCTAACACCTTCTCCCGGATTAACAGAATTCCTTATCCGGATTTCTAGTTCGCAGACTGTAACAGAGTCAAACTTTCCTCGATTCGGAATTAAACCGGTGACTTGGGACACCATTAATCTCCCAAGTGGTGACTCTGAATTTTAATAATAAATCCCGTTCCAATTGTTCTTTAAGTGGAAAAACTCCTTTTATTATACCCTTCGGGGGGTGTAGTAAAGGCTCGTAAAAAGGAGGTGTGACATTACTCGGTATGGTTGATTTTGACAGTAGTTTGGGCATGGACCGGTTGTCGCCCCATTTTTGCTATTCTTGATTGTCATGCCAAGATCGTGACGCTAGCTATGCCAGGTCCCAAATCCTTCTTCGCGTTCGCGTAACTCTCATCGCGTTCACGTATCTTCGACTCACTTCTTATTCATATTCGCGGCCCCTATCATGCGTTCGCGTAGTGTAATCCTGGAGGGGGGCAAGTTTTCCTTATACGCATTCGCATACACTCCACGCGTTTGCGTAGCCTCTCCTTTTTCCCTATCGCGTTCGCGGACACTGCTTCGCGTTCGCATAGAGCAGCTCCTGGACCTTACATTTTTCCTTCATCGCGTTCGCACATAGGTGTCACGTTCTTGTAGCTTCATGACCCCAGGCCTTCGCGTTTCGCATTCTACCCATCACGAAAGGTAACTTTGGCATTTTCAAATTTTCCTCTTCGCGAACACGAACTCACCTCCGCATTCGCGATGCATTAAAGTGCTGGAGAGTATTTAACATTTCAAAAATGAGGGTTAGCCATTTTTATCAAAATAAAAGCTTGGGAGCTCGAATTTGGGAGCAATTTCGAGTGGTTTTCGAGGGCAACGATTGGGTAACGATTCTCTACTCCCTTATGCTTAAAACCTACTAATCTAATCACGAATTCATCTTTAAATTTCGAATTTTTGAATAAAAAATTGGTAAAACTTCATAGAACAAACTATTGGGTTTTGAGTGGGTGTTGACCTACGATTTGGGAGATTTTTATATGGTTAGACTCGTGAGAGTACGAGGGTTCTGAAAATGTGAAAATTATCCAATTTCGAGACGTTGGCATGAGGGGTATTTTGGTCATTTTACTAATTTCGCGTCTTATCTTTGAATTTAATAGTAGAATTAGTTGCTTGAGATGTTATTTATGATATGCAATTGAATTGAATAGATTTGGGCCATTTGGAGTTGGATACTCATGGCAAAAGTGTGATTTCGAGCTGATTTTGGAGTCGGTTCGAGATAAGTGGCTTGTCTAACCTTGTGTGTGGGACTTTTCCCCTTAGGATTTGTTATTTGGTATTTTGAGTGCCTTGTGCGGGAGGTGACGAGCGCGCACTTGAGCCAATTGGTTCAAAATCTGGTTTTTACTTAAGATATTGAGATTGAGTTTATTTCATATTTGCTTTATTCTACTTGCAATTATTACATGTGCTAGATTAGGAAAGCATGCTTAGTTTATTTAACTTGCCTAATTGCTTAAGTTGCCTTTACTATACTACGTGAAGCATGCTAGGCCAGTACTACCTATTTCTTGTCTTTTGTACTTCATTTATGTGTGTCTTCTGGTTGTGGTTGTGCATTTATATTGGGACTACAAATGTGGGATTTCGGTAGCTCCCCCCTTTGTTTGTTTACTTTGGGACTACGGGTTCGATTCCCGGTAGATCCCCCTGCACTTTTACTTTGGGACTGTGGGTTAGATTTCCGATAGATCTCCCTTCACTTTTACTTTGGGACTGCGGGTTAGATTCCCGATAGATCCCCCTGCACTTTTACTTTGGGACTTTGGGTTAGATTCCTGATAGATCCCCCTACATATTGATGGTTGGACTACGGGACGGTATCCTAGGAGATCCTTCGGATTTACACATGCGATGGACTACGGGATGGTATCCCGGGAGATCCACTGGACATTTGAGAAAGAGGACTACAGGATGGTATCCTGGGAGATCCTCATTGTTATCCCTGGTATTGAGCTGTACACATTACGTATTTACTTTGTTCTTTGTGTAGTTGTTATTGCCTTGTTGACCTATCTTATCTCACGGCTATGCTCATTATTACTGCCAGTTTTACCATATTGTTAATTTATTATTATATTTTACCTCAGTAGGGCTCTGACCTTCCTCGTCACTACCCAACCGAGGTTAGGCTTGGCACTTACTGAGTACCGCTGTGGTGTACTCATGCCCCTTATGCGCATGTTTTTCATGTGCAGATCTAGGTTTCTCCACCCAGGCATACTATCATCGAGCCAGAGTGATCGAGCGGAGACTTCAAGGTATATCTGCCGCATCCGCAGACCAAGAGTTTCTACTCTATTCCAGCTTTAGTAGTTAGTTTATCTTTTCTTTCAATTGTTTAGACATTCTGGAGTTAGAGTAGTGTTTTACGTTTCTATTAGCCTATGGTTCCCGTGAGTTTTCGGGTTTTGGGATGAGATTGTTGACTTCCGCATTTTGTTTTGAGTTGTATATGCCAAGTGGCACTTATATATATATATATCGTTTCCTTCTAGATTTGCTTGGTTTAATTAATTGTTTCTGCAAGTTATATTAATTTCCGCATCGTTAAGCTTTCCTAGTTGTAGGAACTAGGTGCCATCACGACATGTTCATGGAGGGTGAACTGGGGTCGTGACAGTTATCCTTATAAAATCACCAGTGATTATAGTTGTCTTTGCTAAGTACAGTAAAAGCAGTCAAGTGATTAAAAAAATTCCGACTCCAGAAGAGGAGAGCCAAATAAAATATTAGTACAAACAAAAACTTCAGCTCTAGAGTTGAAGCTTCTAAACAAAAAGCCAGTTACAAACAAAAACTTCATTTCTTGATAGTTAGAAAACAAAAACTTCAGCTCTATAGCTGAAGCTTACAAACAAAAACTTCAGCTCTAAAGCTCAAGTTTGCCAGTTACAAACAAAAACTTCAACTCTAGAGCTGAAGTTCGACAGTTACAAAATAAAAACTTTAGCTCTAGAGCTGAACTTCAGGCCCGGCTACTAGAATGCTAAAGTTTTGCGTCATTGTCTTTGCTACTTCGGCCCCGTATGCTGAAGTTATGTGAAAAAGCGAGTACGTTTGTAATTTTTTTATAAAGCGGACACAAATTAAAACGTGACATAAAAAGCGGGTATAGATGAAAATGCCCCAAATAATTGTGTGTCTATATCAACCTTTGGTGGTTTAAATGTATCAGTGGTCCCAAAGTTGATGTTTTAGCTGATGACCCATTCTTTATCATTGATGCCGTGGCGATTTATTCTCCTTTCACTTTCCAATAATCAATTTCTAAGTACATTTTAGATCCCTTTTTAAGAGGAATTTTCATAAAGCCCTATAGTTTAGAGTCTAGTAACTATGATTTATCTAATTATCATTCGTAGTCGTTGTTTAATTGTTACTATCTTGTGTCACTTGTATTTAAACGCGCAACGAATACATCCTGTGTCAACTGTATTTATTCGCGTAACTAATACAACATCAGTCAACTGTATTTTTTTGCACAGTTGTATATATTCCCGCAACGAATACAATATGTATCAACTGTAACCCAGGGAAAATGCTAGGGTGTATACAAAGGATACATCCTGTATTGACTTTATACAGTTGTGTATGGCACACCTCCTTTTCCCGAGGAATAGGATATTTTTCCACTTAAAGTGACATTATTTGAAATGAGATTAGTTATTTAATTAGAGTCTTAACTTGAAATATTTATTAAGGTGTCCCAAGTCACCGGTTTATTTAAAATCCTAAATAGAGAAAAATTTGACTCTATTTTAAAGTCCGCGAAACACAAAAGTATCACGACCCAAAATTCACTAGTCGTGACGACACCTGATTCGATCCAACTTGGTAAGCCAACTAACCGTAAAAAAAATCCAAATGAGATTGATAGGAAAACAGTGAATAATTATCTAAACTTTTATTTAGTAACCCAAGGACTGGTAGTACAAATCATGAGCTTCTATGACTTGGAATTTGCAAAACTAATACAAATAGATACATGATCTGTTTGAAAATTACATATACAGATTAGCATAATCTAAAACTACCCAGGGACAAGTGGTATCTTTATCTAGAATGCACGAACATCTTTAGAGTTAGCTCCCGATATCACCCTCAACTCTGCTCCCAAAATCTGCACGCAAGGTGAAGAAGTGTAGTATGAGTACAACCGACCTCATGTACTCCGTAAATGTATTGTCTAACCTCGTCGAAGTAGTGACGAGGCTTTTAGTTAAAGGATACTCACTAACATAATTTGTATAGTAACTAGAAATAGGACAGCACTACCATATAATATGAAGGAGTACAAGGAAATAATTATACAAAGCAGAAAATAATTTCTTGAAGAGCCACAATTAATATCCTTCAACATCACAACTAATCCCTTCCTTCGAGTGATAACCAGCAAATCATATTAATACTTTCATAACTTTCATAGCGTGAGAAAAATACTCAAGACATCAAAATCAATGGCACGAAATACCCTTCGTGCATTTATCTCATCCTTACCACATATACGTATAACAATACCAACCAAGTGAAAGAAATGACATGGTAGGAAGCATAGAATAGATGATATCAGTTAGGAAAGAAGAACATAATATCACCTAACTAGCATGGTAGAAAGCATATATGTAGATATAACAAATAAGAAGGGAAATCATGATCTCTATAAGTTGACAAGTAGAGGCATGAACGACTAACATTGTGGAAGACGTGTACTAAAATGCAACAAAATAGATACAACATGGATGTAAAAATAACAACAGGAAATGGGCATGATGTTTGCAAGTTAAGCAAGTACAAGGCATAGGCAACACCACAACAATTGAGATAGAGAACAAGCGCAGGACAATAACAACAAGTCACATAATAACTATAAGTACAACAATAACAACTCAAGGTAAAGACACGAACATATATTTTTCAAGGAAACAGTATCGCAACATAATGCAACTCCCTCGTCCTCACCTGCACGGAAACACCCTTCTTGCCATGAACTAGTGATAACATAAAATCATGATAGTATAAATGAAATGAAATGGAATCACCCGTCGTCCTTTTAATATCGAATGAAATGGCACGGGACATGATACGGTATCACCCTTCGTGCTTTACACTCAAATAACATGGAACGACATCACCCTTCGTGCTTTACACTCAAATGAAATGGCACGACATCTCCCTTCGCCCTTTACACTTTCCCTCACATGATAAAATATATGAAATGGCATGTTATCGCCCTTCGTACTTTACACTCTTCCTCACCAAGAATATGTATATCAATGACAAACAAGGTGTGAACCATAAATTACATCAAGGAGAGTATTTTTAAATGAATATTCCAAATGACCCCATTCACAACTTTCAAGCCAACAATAGTTCAATGCATCCTAAAGGACATAATTATTTGAGTATTTCAAAAAATTTAAAGAATGATTACAAAATCTAGTATCTCAACAATATCGCTCGTAGCAATGTAGTAATGATTGAGCATAATGATGACTGAATTAGACACATCAATGTCTCTCAAAATTTTCGTCAAATTTTAATCAAGTTATAATAAACTAAATCTTGGTTTCTAACATTTAATTCCATATTCCTAGTGATCTAGAAGTCAAGTAAGACATGAAGTAAGAAGGTCATGTAATACTATAAGGCAAAATTTATAGCATAATATACACTCGAGCAAGATTAACCCTGGCACATGTATATATGCTCATCATATCACATATGTATCACCCCCGCATATAGCAAATAATATCAAATAGTAGAAAAAATTCTCTCAACAAAGCTAGGTAAGACACTTACTCTTACTTCAATTTGGCAAACTAAATACTCAATTTAGCTTCTTCCTTTAAAAATTCACTTCCGCCCAGTTCAATCTAGCCAAACATAACTTAAATACATCAAACAATGCAAGAGAAAACAATTTCAACTAATAAGGCTATGTCCTTTATACAATTTCTAAAAAGTCAACCTCAGGCTTGCCCGATCCAAACTTGGGTCCAAGGGTAGGTCTTGACTAGCCATAGTCCTACGAGTCCGTATACGTGTTTTGTTTCCAAATTCGAGTCATATTCGACTCTCAAATCTCAAATTTTTATTTTTTCAAAGCTTTGACAAAATCCCCAAATATTTCCCTAGATTCTCATGAATTTAATGTCAAATCTTAATTATAATCATAAAATATAATTAAAAGTTGATTAAAATTACTTACCTGATAGTTTGGTATGAAAATCCTTCTATAAAAAACCAGAAGTACACACCTGAAAACAAGCTGCAGATGTTGCATTCGTGATCCAGGGTTTGCAATTGCGAACCCTTGCAAAAGCAAAGAATCCTTCACAATTGCGAACAAGAACAATGCTGGAAAATGTCAAAATTGTGACAAAATGTTCGCAATTTTGAACTAGGAATCGCAATTGCGATAAAAATATTTGCAATTACGACTACACCAGAAACTGGCAGTTTTCCTGACACGGAGATGAGCATAACTCTCTGATACGATGTCCGAATTCGAAGATTCTTTTTGATATGGCTCTAAAATTATGATACGGGTCTAATGTTTCAATAAAAACTGAATTTGGAACTCATTTTCTTAATATGGAACCATTTATTCTTGAGAAAACAACTCCAAAAATAAAAACATGCGCAACACAACCTAAACCTATCCGAAAATCACCCAATCCACTCGGGACCTCGTCTGAATGTACCAACAAGTCTTGTAATGCAACACAGGCCTACCCAAAGCCTCAAATTAAGTCAAATAACGTCAAAATTACTAATCACACCCCTAATCGAACTTAATGAATTTATGAACTTTCAACTTCTACAACTCACGCCTAATCATATCAAATCAACCCGGAATGAACTCAAATATTGCACACATGTCCCAAATGACATATCGAAGCTATTCCAATTCCTGAAACTACAATCCGAATTCAATATCCTTAAAGTCAACTTCCAGTCAAACTTATGAACTTTCCAAACCTTCAAATATTCAACTTTCGTCGTTTACTGCTGAATCCTTCTAGAAATATCCAAGTGGAAATACGGGCATTCGCCCGAGTCAAAAATTACTATCCAACGGAACCATCAAAACTCAAATTCTAGGTCAAATGCTAAAAACTCAAAATTGGTCAACTCTTCAAACTTAAAGCTTCAATCTTGAAGTTCATTCTTCCAAATCAATTTCGAATGACTTGAAAACCAAAACCGATGATTCAAAAAAGTCATAATACATAATACGAAGATACTCGTGCCCTCAAACTACAGAGCGAAGTGCAAATGCTCAAAACGACCAATCGGGTCGTTACAGGAAGATGGGGCAAGGATTTTTGTTAACCCGGAAGAAGATATTAGTCATTCTCAGATTTCATAGTTTTAGTACGGTCACTTTGATTATACCTAGCTTAATTAATTATGTATTTTAGAACCTGCGTGCATTTTACATTTTACCGCTTTTAATTATGGTGTTATGGATTTTATGTAACCACCCGACCGGTTGTTTTGAGCTTTTCAATTTGCTCGCCAATTCTCGGGCATGACTTACCCCATGTGATGTATTATGAATTATATAAATCATTGATTTTGGTTTTCAGGGCAATCAGAATGAATTTGGAAGAACAGTTCTCAATTGAAGCTTGAAATTTGAAAGGTTTGACCAAGATTTGACTTGTTTATCTATGATCTCGGATCAGAATTTTTACGATTTGGTTAGCTCCGTTACGTGATTTGAGACTTAATAGCATGATCGGAATACATATTGGATGTCTGTGGAAGGTTTAGGCTTGAATTGGCGAAATTGAGATTTCAGCATTTTTTGGTTGATAGGTGAGATTTTGATATAGAGGCCGGAATAGAATTTCGGAAGTTTCAGTAGCTTCGTTGTATCATTTGTGATGTGTGTGCAAATTTCAGGTCATTCATACATGGTTTGGTTGCATTTTTTTTAATCAAAAACGGAATTTGGAAGTTCATGAAATTCTTAGGCTTGAATCCGATGTGATTTTGGTGTTTGATGTTGTTTTGAGCGTTCTGAAGGTTGGAACAAGTTTGAATGATGTTATGGGATATGTTGGCATGTTTGGTAGAAGTCCCAATGGCCTCGGGTGAGTTTTAGGTGGTCAATCGAACCATTTTAAAGTTGGACAAATTGCAGATTTTAAGTCCAACAGTTGCAGATATTTTGGTCTTTGCGTTCACGAGAGGACCCTTGCGTTCGCGAAGAGTCTGCTGAGGGAGTGAAATTTTAACCTTTGCCTTCGCGAGGCAGGTGAGGCATTCGTGAAGGGTTGTGAGTTTGTTCATCGTGTTTAAAGGTTAGGTTCGCGTTTGCATAGAAGGTATGGTGAGGCTGAGCTTCAAAGTATTTAACTCATCGTGTTCGCGATGGGCTGAATGCGTTCGCGGAGGGTTTCCTGGGTAAAGCTTTGCATTCGCAAGCTAGGTGTCATGTTCACGTAATGGAAATTTTGGTCAGTGGATTTTTGCGCTTCACGAACGCGAGGCTTTGACCGTGTTTGCAAAGAAGGATTTTATGCCTGGGCAGAATGTTTTAAAAAGACTATTCCGCGATTTTGAGGCTAAGAACCTCTATTGTTGAGCGATTTTGGAGCTTGGAAGAGCTAATTGAAGAGGGAATTCAAGAAGATATCTTGAAGGTAAGATTTTTGAACTCGAAACTCGATTCTTGTGTGAATTCCACCTAATTAATCATGAAATTAAGCCTAAAATGGAGGAATTAGGGCTTCAATTTGGATAGTGTAAATTCGAGATTTGAGGGGGCATTTGAGGTCGGATTTTGATGTTTTTGGTATGTATAGACTCGTGAGAGGGCGAGGTTTCCCTTGATGTTGATTTTATAGGATTCTAAGAAGTGGGCCCAGGGGCCAGGTTTGAGCAACTTTGGGATTTTGATGTTAAATTGGATATTTTTTAGCAGGCTTCGTTCCCTTAGCATATTCTAATAATTATGTAGTGATTATGGCTAGATTTGGAGCATACGGAGGTTGATTCAGGCGGGCGAGGTATCGTGGGCTAGAGTTTGGACCAGATCGAGGTGAGTAATGACTTTAAATGATGCTCTGAGGGTTTGAAACCCCGGATTTGCACATCATAATACTATATTGAGGTAAGGTACACGTTTAATGATGAGCGTTGGGTCGTGTACTATTGCAGATTGTGACTTGGTCCATCCCGATTGATGATTTTACCACGTATTCGATTGAAAACTATTTGCTATCATCATTATTTAGGGTTGAATGCCACATTTAAGCCTAGTGCCAGCTATTTGAACCTTTCGGGGATCTTTGTTGATTTTTGCTCACTGTTTTGACTTTATACTTTAACTTAGTCATGTTATTTTCCACTGTTTTAAAATTTTAGCCAAGTTTATTTTGCTTTAACACTTGAAATGATATTTCAAATAATATTTTGGACTGAGCATCTTGTTTTACTGTTGCCCGAGTGGCTTATGTGATTTTGACTGAGTAAGGTCGAGGGACTTTATTGTGAGGATACTTTTGGATCGGGCTGCACGCCGCAACAGTGAGATACTGATTTGATTATGAGGCCGAGGGCCTAGATTTGATGCCATGAGATGGCTTGTTATTGTGCTTGGGCCGTAAGGGGTCCCTCCCAGAGTCTGTACACCCCCAGTGAGCGCGGGTACCCATTGTGATGTGAGATATAGACCGAGGTGCTGATATTGTTCCATGTGATAGCCCGAGGGGCTGGTATTGTTCTATGTGATTGCCTGAGGGGCTGGCACCATTCTATGTGATTGCCCAAGGGACAAAGTTGTTGACATTGTGCCCGAGAGGCGAACTTTTATGTGTTTATCTTTCATACTTACCTGTTAAACTTTGGTGTTTGTTCCCCGAGGGGCGTTTTTCTATGCTTATCTGCACTAACTATTTTGCATTCATGTGCGTAACTGTTGAAAAAGTCATTTTCAAAGAAGTTTAAACTGAGCTAAGATGTTTTAAGAGATTTTTACAGCTTCACTACTTTCTTACTGGTTTTTGAACAGCTTCTATACAATATCTTGATATTCTTTACGTGATTTCTTACCATCAGACTTTAGTTATGACTATTACTCTTTGAGTTGGAGTACTCACTTTACTTCCTATACCTTATGTGCAGATTCAGATATTTATAAACCCGGTAGCAGGTTTTGGCTGGTCATAGGGAGAGTCATCGGAGTTTAGCAAGGTAGCTGCCGACGTTCGCAACACTACTTTTCTCTCTCTTTATTTCATTAGACTGTATTTGTACACTTTAGACTTTCAATTGTATTTATACACTGGTAGATGCTCGTGACTTGTGACACCCCGGGTAGGGCTGTGTCGGGTTGTATTTCTGCTACTTATTATCATTTAATCATGTTTAGACTGCTTTTATTTTGCTTAACTATTTTAAAAAGTGAATTGGGTTTGTTTGGCTGGCCTTGTCTTCACGAGAGGCGTCATCACGATCGGGTTCGGGGTTAGGGTCATGACAAGTTGGTATCAGAGCCTAGGTTACATAGGTCTCACAAGTCATGAGCAGGTTTAGTATAGTCTCGCGGATTGGTACAGAGACGTTTGTTTTTATCCTCGAGAGGCTGCTGGACCTTTAGGAAAACTTCACATTCTTGAATTCTTATCGTGCGTCCTTGGTTCAGCTTGAAATGTAACTTTTGAAATTCCTTCCACACGTTTGTATGAGCGCATGAGCGCTCAGTATTATATGTGCATTGATGGCTTGTGATTCCCCGATCGAGGGGCGAGACATGATCTCTATAAGTTAATATTGGGCCAGTCTGGAGGACTTGAGGCTGGATCTTTGCCTATAGCTTGAGAACCGAGGTGCTGATTATGTGAGCAAGTGTCTTCGAACTGATATGTTCGGTAGTGTCCCTATTAGTGGAACTGACGGTTGCTTGGCTATGTGATGAGTATGTTGTGACTACGAGATGTATTCTTATGAATTGGAAGTGACGTGGAGGGCCTGCTGGAGGATACAAGAACTATTAGGTGCTTGATTTTCATCTTGATTTGAGGTATAACCCCGAGTTATGGGTGTGCTAAGAATCTTTTCATGTGTCCTAGTTGGGAGTGAAGTAAATTTCATGTTAGGGTATGAGTTTAGACTCAGGAAGGCTAAGTGACCGCGTAATGTTTGTGACAGTGGAAGGTATATAGAAATGTTAGTTGAAGACAAAGTAGGTGGGTTATCTCCTGCGAAGTGTTTCGAGATTGTGTGCTCCTTATGTGTCTTTTAGAAGGTCTCATTTACAAGTGAAATATAAGTGTTGAAATTTAAATGTTGAGTCGCTTAAGAGTGTGGGCTTGACTGTTGCAAGGATGAATGCAAGATTTGTAGAAAATTCAAGGTACCAGATGGTCTGTGTTTCACGAGCTTATAAAGGTTTGAGTGTGGTTTTATGCTTGGGTCTCGTGTGGTAAGTCTGGGTTGAAGGATTGTGGTGCTACAGCAAGAGGGGATATCAAGTTTAAGGTAAATCAGAAGGAAACTCGAATAGATGGGATAGCTGGGTAGTAGGCCAGATCGGTATGGTATGGATATGATTAGTTCTTTGGGTGTGTACGGGGTAATGATTTTCTACAGGTATTTTGCGGCAATGCTCTTACATTTTTATGGCTTGCGTAGCTTGGTCGAGTTAGAAGAATTTAGTCTTGGCAGGTCTGGTTTGTGCAAGGGGAACTCAGAGAGTTCTTGATGGTTTCTACCTCGTTTAGAGATGTATATTTTCTATGGGTATGAGGAGCATGGGATGCATAGTGATTTCCTTCTAGATGGAATCAATGGAAAGTTCTTGACTAGTTGAGTATGTAGATGTTTGTGGCTCGAAAGGGAGATGAAGTTCTCATGCTATCATAGGATGGTATGGTATATGCGGTATGTTATGGAGGATTGAGATTTGCGTGTGTAAGGTTATGATTTAGTTCTGAATAAAAGGTCATAAAATTCTTAGGTAGCACAGGCAGTTTCAGATGATTAGAGAAATGAGCTTAAGATGATTAGGGGGATAATCTTCAGATGATTAAGGAAATGGTATTGCTAATTGCAGTGATTTGACGAGGGTATATGTTTCGAGAAAGCCAATGTGATTAAGTTGTTAGTACTTCGGCAGTATTGCGACACTCTCTTGTTAGATCGACTACTAGTATTTGAGTGTGCTTGGTGGCACCAAGGAATGTCATATATCTCTCGTGGAATAATTGGGTATTTGAGGTGTGGTATATATGTATTCGAACGACAGAATTGGGATCAGGTGTGTTGAGTTATGCGCCATATAGATTTGGAGACAGGGAAGTTCTCACATTTAGGTGATGTTGAAATTGTGAGTCATGCGTATCGGCACTGCTTAGTGACTATCGGGGTTTGGAGACTCGAGCGGGTCTTTTGTGCTTGGTATGTTAGATCTTGGGTGTGATATTGGGTTCAGACTGGTTGTCCTCATGTTGTATCATTCTGGACTATTGCACTAGGGCGGTGCTGTTGGCTATGCCGGAAATGCCACAGATTGATTGGAGAGGTTCGACGGATTTTGTCCTAGTAGAGCGGTTTTATATTTCGAAGACCCAACGGATGGCTGGGAAGGACTGTCTTCCTTATTTGGGGCTTTCGTGATGGATGTTAGTGTAGAGGCTTCTATCATTGATTCGGTTCTGGGGGTGAGGGACTTTTTCGAATGTGTTTCTTGTGGCCGGACATGTTGTCAGGCAAGGTTGTTTATTTCGGTATTGATTTGATGCCAAGAACTGTATCGTATGGCACCGGTAGGGTTGAAGGAGTGGAAGGAGCAACTTCAGGATTTCCTTGATAAGGAGTTCGTTGGCAGGCCAATGTGGATGCGTGCTCTAACTTGAGTCGGCTTGGTTGGCTCCGAATTGTGCTGTTGAGGGATGTGTTGAATCAATTGCTATTGAGATTATTAGTGATCCGGGGAGGTGTATGAATTACCTTTCTGTGTTGTGAGGTGTTATGATTTGTTGGTTATAGGAACATATGGTGCGGTTCTATTGGGATCTCATAGTGGAAGTCAAGCAGGAAGAGTAATTGGGGGTTGCTCGGTAGATAGCATATCAGTTATGTCCTTTCGGGTTTGTGCGGTGTTATGTATTTTCTTCACCGTGGGTATGATGATTTTCTTTGGGCCAGACATTAAATTTTGTGTGGTTGTCGATTTCGAGCATAGTGACTTGAGGTGGTTCGTGTGGAGCAGTGTTGGATAGGATCGCGCACCGCATCAAAGTTATGTGGAGGTATGACCTTGCGGGTTAGATTTATGTGTTCTGTTCCTATGATGCGAGACGGGTTCTCATCCTTGTATTGTGGTGGTACTGATGAGCTTGAGGCACAACTCTTTCATTTGAGTCATTTTTATGATTTGAGTATGTTCGGACTGTTGCTTATTGGTGCGCCTATTGTGCTAGTTGTGGCTTAGGCCTGCATTGATGTGTCATGTCACCAGAGTAGTGTTAGATTAGAGGAGTCATTGGGATCATTAATGAATATTAACGGGTTCGATTTCAGCATATTGGAAGGATAATATCGAGCTTCGGCTCAGAAATTTGTTGTGGTATTTGCCAAAGGAGAAGTGGCTTCTTGAATGGTTGATCTGAGAAATGGTTATGGCTTACCGCATGTTTTAGTAATCATTGACAGTATATGAAAGTGTTGGGATGAGACTTTAGTTGATAATAGTTTTTCTATCGGTATTTGGGTATTGTGTGCAGCTGCTGTGATTAGAAGTTATCACTACGAGTGTTTGAGTTATGTGGTATATCAAGTGATTGCACATGAGATTTCAAGTATAGGTGATTATAGCTTGTTCGGTCTTATTATGAATATAGATGTGAGGTTTTGATCTTGTGAATGATTTCAAAAGTGGAGATGTGGTTCTAAGGCTTATGGGCTAGGTTGGAATGTGAAAATGCTGTTTTATTGTGTTATCGGACCTATATGAGATAGGGTGACGTGGGATCACCCCCGGGTATATGCATGGTAAGGTTATTCAGCGATTGGTTGGCTTTTGGAACAACTCTGGGCACGTTCGAGGACGAATGTATGTTTAAGTGGGGAAGGATGTAACGACCCGACCGGTAGTTTTGAGATTTTGCACTTCGCTCGCCAATTCTCAGGCATGACTTGCCCCATGTAATGTATTATGACTTACGTAAATAGTTGGTTTTGGTTTTCAGGGCAATTAGAATGAATTTTGAAGAACAGTTCTCAGTTGAAGCTTGAAATTTGAACGGTTTGACCAAGATTTGACTTGTTTGTATATGATCTCAGATTGGAATTTTTTTACGATTTGGTTAGCTCCGTTAGTTGATTTGGTACTTAGGAGCGTGATCAGAATACATTTTGGAGGTCCATGAAAGGTTTAGGATTGAATTGGCGAAATTGAGATTTTGGCATTTCCGGGTTGATAGGTGAGATTTTGATATAGAGATCGGAATGGAATTTTGGAAGTTGCACTAGCTTCATTATATCATTTGTGACGTGTGTGCAAAATTTCAATTCATTCAGACGTGGTTTGGTTGGATTTTTTTATCAAAAACGAAATTTGGAAGTTCTTGAAATTCTTATGCTTTAATCCGATGTGATTTTGGTGTTTTGATGTTGTTTTGACCGTTCCGAAGGTTGGAACAAGTTTGAATGATGTTATGGGATATGTTGGCATGTTTGGTTGAGGTCCCGAGGGCCTCAGGTGAGTTTCGAGTGGTCAATTTTTAAAGTTGGAAAAATTGCAGATTTTGAGTTCCAACAGTTGCAGACATTTTGGTCTTCGCGTTCGCGAGAGGACCCTCGCGTTCGCGAAGAGTCTGCTGAGGAACTGAAAGTTTAGCCTTCACGTTCGCAAGGCAGGTGACGCGTTTGCGAAGGGCTGTGAGTTTGTTCATCGCGTTCGAAGGTTAGTTTCGCGTTCGCATAGAAGGTATGGTGAGGCTGAGCTTCAGAGGATTTAACTCTTCGCATTCACGATGGGTTGAACGCGTTCGCGGAGGGTTGCCTAGGTAAAGCTTCATGTTCGCGAGCTAGGTGTCACGTTCGCGTAAGGGAAATTTTGGTCTGCAGATTTTTCTGCTTCGCGAACGCGAGGCTTTAACAATGCTCGTGAAGAAGCATTTTATGCCTGGGCATAATGTTTTAGAAAAGCTATTCCGCGATATGTTTTAAAAAAGCTATTCCGCGATTTTGAGTCTAAGAACCTCTATTGTTGAACGATTTTGGAGCTTGGGAGAGCTAATTGAAGAGGGACATCAATAAGATTTCTTGGAGGTAAGATTTTTGAACTCAAAACTCGATTATTGTGTGAATTCCACCTAATTAATCATGGAATTAAGCCTAAAATGGAGGAATTAGGGCTTAAATTTGAAGAGTGTAAATTCGGGATTTGAGAGGCCATTTGAGATCCGATTTTGATGTTCTTGATATGCAAAGACTCGTGAGAGGGCGAGGTTTCCATTGATGTTGATTTTATCGGATTCTGAGACATGGGCCCGAGGGCCGGGTTTGAGCAATTTCAGGATTTTGATGTTAAATTGGATATTTTCGAGTGGGCTTCGTTCCCTTAGCATATTTTAATGATTATGTACTGATTGTGGCTAGATTTGGAGCATCCGTAGGTTGATTCATGCGGGCAAGGCATCATGGGCTAGAGTTTGGATTGGATCGAGGTGAGTAATGATTGTAAATGATGCTCTGAGGGTTTGAAATCCCAGATTTGCTCATCGTAGTGCTTTATTAAGGTGAGGCACACACTTGATGACGAGCGTGGGGTCGTGTACTATTAGGGATTGTGACTTGGTCCGCCCCGATTGATAATTTTACCGCGTATTTGATTGAAAACTATTTGCTATCATCTTTATTTGGGGCTGAATGCCACAGTTGGGCCTAGTGCCAGCTATTTGAACCCTTCGGGGATCTTTGTTGATTTTTTCTCACTGTTTTGACTTTATACTTGAACTCAGTCATGTTATTTTTCACTGTTTTCAAAACTTAGCCAAGTTTATTTTGCTTTAACACTTGAAATAATATTTCAAATAATATTTTGGGCTGAGCATCATGTTTTAATGTTTCCCGAGTGGTTTATGTGATTTTGACTAAGGCCAAGAGCCTGTATTGTGAGGATACTTTTGGATTTTGGTGCACGCTGCAGCAATGAGATACTGATTTGATTATGAGGTCGATGGCCTGAGATATGTACACCACGAGGTGGCTTGATTGATATGAGGTTGAGGGGCTAAATTTGATGCCACGAGATGACTTGTTATTGAGCTTGGGCCATAAGGGGCCCTTTCCAGAGTCTGTACACCCCAAGTGAGTGTGAGTACCCATTGTGATGTGAGTATAGCCCGAGGGGCTGATATTGTTCCATGTGATAGCCCGAGGGTCTGGTATTGTTCTATGTGATTTCCTGAGGGGCTGACACCATTCTCTGTGATTGCCCGATGGGCTGGTATTGTTTTGAGATATAGACCGAGCGATGGAGTTGTTGACATTGTGCCCGAGGGGCGAACTTTTATGTGTTTATCTTTCATACTTACCTATCATTTACCTGTTAAACTATGGTGTTTGTGCCTGAGAGGCGGATTTATATGCTTATCTACACTAACTGTTTTGCATTCATGTGTGTAACTGTTGAAAAAGTCATTTTCAAAGAAGTTTAAACTGAGCTAAGATGTTTTAAGAGATTTTTACAGCTTCACTGCTTTCTTACTGGTTTTTGAACTACTTCTATACAACATCTTAATACGCTTTACGTGATTTCTTACCATTCAAACTTTAGTTATGATTATTACTCACTGAGTTGGATTCTCACTTTAGTCCCTATACCTTGTGTACAGATTCACATATTTATATACCCGGTAGCGAGTTTTGGGTGGTTAGAGGCAGAGTCATCGGAGTTTAGAAAGGTAGTTTTCGACGTTCACAACACTGCTTTTCTCTCTCTTCATTTCATTAAACTGTATTTGTACACTTCAGACTTTCAATTGTATTTATACTCTGGTAGATGCTCGTGACTTATGACACCCCGATTAGGGCTGTGTCGGGTTGTATTTCCGCTACTTATTATCATTTAATCATGTTTAGATTGCTTTTATTTTGCTTAACTGTTTTAAAAAGTGAATTGGGTTTTTTTGGCTGGCCTTGTCTTCATGATCACGACCGGGTTCAGGGTTAGGGTCGTGACATTTTATCTTTGAAATGGATCACATGTGCGTAAATCCATTTTATTTGGGGTGTTAAAATTATATCACACATGTGTGTACACGATTAATCACGCTTTATTAATAATTAAGGTTGTTTGACCAAAGTCACGCGCACGCATACTTTGATTTACTTGTGAAATTATAATTATGTCAGGCGAACGTGTGTAGAATCATGATAACAGATTAGAATGCTCCTAAAGCATTCTACGCATATTCATGAATTATCTAATTTCGTAGAGTTCAAGGTTTTTTTTTGGTCAAAAGAAGCATACTTTTATAAAGTAAGTAGTAGTACAAGGAGCATTCGTAGTTACATCGATACAAAAATATCATTGGTTACCCATGCTATCTAGAGACATAGTTTGTGGCAGCATATGTAAACAAAAAGAAGTATTTCCCAAAAGCTTAGGATCAGTTTTAGGACATTTTTAGAGTATGCCACTTTGTCTTCCATGCATTAAGATTTAGCAAAAAGTGGTGGTTCCAAAAGAGTGGTGCATGGATGTTGCATGGGGTTAGTATTTACCCGTTTGGCAAATAAATATGCCACCCGATTATTCTCCCTGTAGACGTGTGTGACACGAGGGCTACCCAGCTGATGTAGTAGGCACCTGCATTCATTGATTAACGATGAATAGTGGTAATTATTGAGTAAAAGTACTGAAATTACCTCTGTTGAGTCGACGTTAATTTCCAGCGGAGTGTATTTATATTGGAGGGAAAATCTTAGCCCTTCCTGTAGTGCTGTGAGTTCCATGTATAATATGCTTCCCATTGGATGGGAACCTATATAGCCAAGTATCCAATTCCCTGTGTGGTCTCGTATAATTCCTCCAAAATAATATTTATTATTTTCCGTGTGACAAACTCCATTCGAGTTAAGTTTAAATGAAGAAGGAGTGGGAGGGTGCCATTTGACACGCATGTATGATTGAGCCTGAGTTGTTTGTTTGTGGTTTATCCCTAAATAAAAGAATTTTGCAGCTTGACTTAATATGTGAGCGGGTTTTGGTGGAATATATTTACCATAAAAAATATTTCTATTCCTATTTTCCCATAAATTCCAAAGAGTAAAGGGGATTAGTATATTCGATGAGAGTTGTTGTGTAGGATTAAGATTTTCCTTTAGGAGTTGTGACAGTGGATGTGAGGTATTATCATGTGATCTATCTATGTTGATATTGAATAGGTTAATGGACAAGCTGTCCCAAATATTTTTTGTGTATGCATTGGAAAAATAAATGGTTGATAATTTCTTCTTGTGTATGACATATTGGGCATAAAGCATTTGAAGCAACTTGGATGTTATGTAGATAACTTAGGGTTGGCAGACGGTGATGGGTTATAAGCCATAGGAAGTGTTTGATTTTTATCGGTAGATTTAGTTTCCTTATACACTGGAAGGAAGGGGTATTTACATTTGTATCTAATTTATTGTAAAGTGATTTAACTGTAAATGACCCCTTACTAGTAAGACCCCAGTAAATTTGGTCACATATGGTTTTATTTGTGATGGTAGGCATATAATAACTCTTTATGAGAGGGAGTATATTAGGAGGAAATTCGAAAGGAATAGAACTAATGTTAATAGTGTTATTTTGTTGAGTAAGTGGCCAGTGTTGCCATTTGATGTTATTGTGGTAGAGGGCCTATAATTGAATTTCTAACGGTGAGATTCGTTCCTAGCCATGGGTCATTCCAGAAGCTAATGTTGTTGCCATTTGCTAGATTCCACCTTATTCCTAGTTGACAAGAGGACCGATCCATGGTTATTGCTTTCCAATTCGAGGATATATTTCTGGAGTTAGTGTGTGTTTTGTATTTTGATAGGATTACTTTGCCTCAGTAGAAGAATGGGGATTGGAAAAGTCGCCATGCCAGGGATCCTAGTAAGGCATTATTTTTATGTTGGAGGTTTTGTATACCTAGTCCTCCTTGTGCCTTAGGAAGTTGGACAATTACCCATTTGATAAGATGCAATTTGCATTTTTGTGGTGTAGTGCCCCACAGGAAATTTTGTTGGTAACGTTCGAGTGTATTAATAATATTAGTAGGTATTTTAATGAGTTGCATGACATGATTAGGTAAGAAATTTAATGTTGCTTTGATTAAAGTAGTGCGTCCTGCCATGATGAGAAAGTTTGTTTTCCAACCTGATAGTTCGTTTTAAAATTATCTAGTAAGTATTGGAAATGTGTTGGTGTTTGTTTTGCATTAAAAATAGGGTAACCAAGGTATTTCCCAAAATTTTAGCCTTTCCTCATATTAAATAAATGGGTAACACTGTGTCACGACCCGGATTTTCCACCATCGGGATCGTGATGGCGCCTACTCGTGGTAGCTAGGCAAGCCAATTTACTCACCGTTTCCATAAACAATTCATCCTGTTGTCAATTTAATAGCATGAATAATAATAACAATAGCTGCGGAAGTCTAATTTTATAAGTGTGAAATAAATATGAACTGCTCAACAATATCCTCTACCCAAGATTTGGTGTCACAAGCTCACGAACCACTAAGAATAAACTACATATAATGGTCTGAAAGAAATATAACAACCGTCTGTCTCGAAACAATGAGACTACAGTATAAATGAAAAGCATAAGAAGAGACGCCGGGCCTGCGGACGCCTGCAAGCTGCCTCAGTCTCGTAGTAATGAAATCCTGCTGTCGAACTACTGCTGCTGCTGCTGCTCAAAACCTAGACCTGTGCAAAAATGCATAAAAGTGTAGTATCAGCACAACCGACCCCATGTGCTGGTAAGTGCCTAGCCTAACCCCGGCGAAGTAGTGACGAGGCTAGACTGGACACCACATAAACCTGTGCAGTTATAAAATATACA
>MU730640.1:44286-56714 GCA_026770625.1 Nicotiana glauca
GCTTAAAAAATATATAAGACTTGTAGCGGGCGTCAGAACCAAAATACGAGCCCGATACCATAGTCTTTTAATAAATTTTCATTTTTATTTTCCTTAATAATTTCAGAAAAATAATTTAACAGAAAAATTATTTTACTCGGGTTCTAGACCTCGAATTTCGACTCTGGGCACATGTCCGAGTCCCGTATTTTCTACGGACCTTCCGGGACCGTCCAATCTCGGGTCCGGGTCCGTTCACCAAAAATGTTTACCAAAGTCAACTATAATCATATTAATATCAAAATTCTTCAAATTTTTCACAGAATTCACATATTCCAACACAGAAATTTTCCGGGTACGCACTCGGACTGTGCACACAACTCGAGGCAATATAAAATGAGGTTTTGAAGGTCTCAAAAGCACGGAACAGATGAGAAAAACAGGTGATGACCCTTTGGGTCGTCACACACTGTCTCGAGCTTCATTTGTAGTGTTCTTGGTAAAGAAATTTTTTGATTTATTAAAATTAATAGTCAAGCCGGATAGAGTGGTTATGAGATTAAAGGTGTCTATTATGGAGTTCATGCTCTTAATAGTTAATTTCGAAGTGATGATAATGTCATCAGCAAATAGTAAGTGTGATAAAGGAGGTCCTTTTTTTGAAATTTTTATACGATGCCATCTAAGGCAGTCTACCTCCATGTGTATTTTCCTAGTTAATATTTCCATACACAATATAAAGATATATGGAGATAAAGGGTCGCCTTGGCGTATGCCTCTTGTAGGTAAGAAAAACTGTGTTGGTTGTCCATTTATTAAAATGGAGATTGTAGTGGTAGTGATGCATGACATAATTAGTTTTATTAGGTTGGTGGGAATTTAAACTAATGAAGGGTGTCATGGATGAAGCCCCACTCTAACTTATCAAAGGCTTTTTTCAAGTCTATTTTGAGCAAGAAAGCATACTACTTACCTTTTTTACTTTTAAAATGATGCATAATTTCTTGCATTTTGATTGCGTTATCAGAAGCTCTTCGATTAGGAAGGAATGCTGATTGTTCAGGGCTGATTATTCTCATTAGTAAAGGTTTTATTCGTTTGACTATAATTTTAGTGATTAATTTATAGAGAGTGTTGCAGATACTGATTGGTCTATATTGAGTTGTTTGAGATGGTTGTTTAGTTTTAGGAATTAGACAAAGGTAGGTTTTGTTGAGTTAATGTGGGATTTGTTTGGTATTAAAAATATCTTTGCAAAATCCAATAACTTGTGATTTAACTTGGGCCCAATATTTTTGATAGAAGTAGGGGTGTAATCCATCCGGTCCTGGAGCTTTAAAAGGTTGGAATGAGTGTAGCGCATCAGTAATATCGACTTTTGTAAGTTATTGGTCTAATGTTAAGCAGTAATTTGAATTTTTGAAATGCATATATTTTCGTGGTAGGGGGTGGTGTGTGTGTGTGTAGTAGTGAAAAGATTATGGTAGTAATTTTGAATAGATTCATTGATAGTTGGTTGGTCTAGTAACCAATTTCCAACGGAGTCTTTTAGAGCAGTTATACAGTTTCGCCTACGTCTTTGGAGAGTTGTTAGAAGAAAAAACTTAGTGTTGGCATCTCCACTTTGAAGCCAATTAATCCTTGACTTTAATATCCAAAATTCTTCTTCCAATTTGAGTATGTCATTGAATTGATCAATTAGATCTTTTTTAAGATTTTGAAGGAAGTGACTAGTTGGATACCTAGGTGATTTTTGGATTCCTGACAGTCTTGCAAGCAATGTATTCCTTTTTTTTTTTAAATATTCCCAATTGTATTTTTATTCCATTCAGTAATGTTCTCTTGAAAATCTTTAATAGCTTGTAATGTAGGTTTTGTTAGGGGTCCAGTTTTGAGTGATTATTGAGATAAATTCCGGATGAGTAGTCCAAATTGTTTCAAACCTGAAAATTTTATCCTGTGGACAATTATTCTTTTTTAAGGTTAACAGTAATGGACTATGATCCGAATGGGTTCTAGGCAAATCATATACTGAAGCCTCTGGGTATAATTTTAGCCATTCATAATTAGGTAAACATTTATCTAATCGTTCTAGTATTCAATTAGCTAATCGTTGATTATTCGACCAAGTGTACTTACTACCCGTATAATCAAGGTCCACAAGTTTATAATAGTTAATACATTTTATAAATTGTTCAGTACGATTATTATTAACACTAAGGCCTCCATATTTTTCATTAGAGGTAATAATTTCATTAAATTCCCCTCCGATTAACCAAGACAATTTAATTTTATCATATATAGACCGAAGATTATCCCACAGTATAGAACGTGCATGTAGGTCATTTTTCGCATAAACAATAGATAGTAACCAAGTGCTAGTATTAGGGTGTACCTGGACAATGGAGTGAATCTCTTGATTGGTAACTACCACTTGTTCAAGTTTAATGTCCTCATCCTTTCACAGTAGTGCAATTCCTCAAGAGATTCCTTGTGCAGGTGACTACGCCAAATTGGTGAAGCCAAACGCATCTTTAAGGTATGCATAATCTTGCATGTGTATTTCTAGCAAAGCTATTATAGATGGCTTGTGGTAGTTGAACATTGATCGAAAGTTTCTTCTAAATTTCGGTGACTGAGCCCCACGACAATTCCATATGACAAACTGTATGGATTGATTAACGGTTGGGTTGGGTGGAGTCTCTCTCTCCATCGTTGACGACGTGTTCCTTAGTACTGGAATCAGTACTATAGCCAACTTCACCACCTCTGGGTTCCTTGGTGGGCGTATGTTGATTGAAACACTTTGGAGCTCTGGGAGACATGTTATGATGACCTTTCTTTCGTACTGTTCTTTGAGGATGTAAGTCTTATTCCCATTGAGGTAGCTCAGAATAGGTAGTGTCTCTCTTATTTCTGCCATAGTTGCTTCCACTTCCAAGCTTGCTATTTTGTCGAGTTCATTTTGCGATGGATTGGAAGGTGGTAGTGGACTGGGGGAAGGAGTTAGGGGTTGGTATGGAGATGCTTGTGCATGGAGGGGTATTATAGGGGTGATTGATATGCGAGGTTGGATCCAAGGCACAAAAGATTTTGGAGGCTGTTGTGGTGATTAAAAGGGTAGGTCTATATTGGTCGTGGTGGGCGTTGGTGGTAAGAAGATGGGTAGTGAAAATGGTGTCTGGGGAGTTAGATGTTGTTAATAAAGAGCTGAAGGAGGTTGCATGGCCCAGTTGAACTGGTTGTAGAGAATCACTCCCATACACATCCCTTCTGTGACAATTTGAGTAATGTACGTTGGATTTTGTGTCATTACAATGACATCTTGATTGTTTATCTCCATCATAAAGGTCGGTTCATGCTTATTTCCAACCAAGGTTGTGGGTATGTTTGAGTTGGTGGGTATTGCGTGATGTAAATTGGAGTTGGTTGTGGAGGGAGATCCTGTGGTGGTTGCACGATGATGATGTTGAGGAAGATAGGGTGTTGGAGTAGAGTTGTGTTCATGAAGGAATGTGTTCTCTTGTATTGGAAGTTTTGGGGTGAAAGGTTCATTAGGATGTGTTGTGTTTTGTGACGGAGGGTTATGATTATATGAGTTCAAGGTTATTGGTGGAAGTTCAAAAGCCATGAGTTATAATTTTAAATTACCAAGACTAGTGAAATAATTGGGCAAAAGGGCGAACTGTTTTCATGGTTGAATGTGTACTGTATTTAACTATCTTAAGTTGAAATTGTAAGCAAGTAGCTTATTTAGGAAAAGAACTTTCGGTGCTGAAAATTACGTCTGATTTGTAAATGTGTTAAAACAAATTACGCCTCCCAATCTTTTCTGGGCTCTCCCGAATGGAGCCTAGTACCCCGGGGCATTTGCATCTATACCTGCTTTTTGTGTCACATTTTAACCTGTGTCCGCTTTGTTAAAAAAATTACAAGCGTGCTTGTTTTTTCTCATAACTTCAGCATACGGGGCTGAAGTAGCAAATACAATCACAGAAAACTTCATCATTTTAGTAGCCGGACCTGAAGTTCAGCTCTAGAGCTGATGTTTTTGTTTTGTAACTTGCGAACTTCAGCTCTAGAACTGAAGTTTTATTTTATAAGTTATTGTTTAGTAACCGAAAAACTTCAGCTCTAGAGCTGAAGTTTGCCAGTTATAAAAAAAAACTTCAGCTTTATAAGTTTTTGTTTAGTAACCGGAAAACTTCAGCTCTAGAGCTGAAGGTTGCCAGTTATAAAATAAAAACTTCAGCTCTAGAGCTGAAGTTTTTCTTTTGTACTAGAAAACTTCAGCTCTAGAGCTGAAGTTTTTGTCTTTGTAACCGAAAAACTTCAGCTCTAGAGCTGAAGTTTGCCAGTTATAACATAAAAACTTCAACTCTAGAGCTGAAGTTTCTATGTTGTAACTAGAAAACTTCAACCCTAGAACTGTACAATTTTCCCCCACAAATGCTAACAGTCTCATTAATTGAGTTGCCCTCAGTCAAGAATCCTGACTTATATTAAATCTTCTGTGAACTACGACAAGATGTTCAACATTCTGGCTTTTTATAACTGCTACTAGTTAATATTAGTGTCGTTGCTTTTTAGTATAAAAAATAATGTATCGTAGGGGACTAAGCAGTGACCTTCAAATTAAATTATTAATGAAACAATGGAAGATTTGAAATTCAATTGTACAGTTGCTGTCACACCTCCTTTTTACCTCGCTACGCCCCGCAAGGGTATAATAAAGGAAGTTTTTCCAATTAAAGGACAATCAAAATGGAATTTATTTATTTAATTCAGAGTCGCCACTTGGGAGATTTATGGTGTCCCAAGTCACTGATTGAATCCCGAATCGAGGAAAAGAATGACTCTGTATTATAGTCTGCGAACCAGAAATCCGGATAAGGAATTCTATTAACCAGGGAGAAGGTGGTAGGCATTCTCGAGTTCCGTGGTTCTAGCACGGTCGCTCAACTGTTATATTTGGCTTAAATTATCTGATTTTTAATACATATTTTTGCCTATGTGCTTTTAACTTTGAACCATTTTTATTATTATTTTAATGAGAATTGCAACGTCGCGGAAACGCCTTTCGAACCACGTCACATCAATGCACCCGTGATTATCGGCACATTTCGACTCCGTTGAGATTTGGATTTGGGTCACATAAATGTGCACCCGAATTTAAGAAGGTAAAATTATTAAACACGTGCCTAAAGAGACTAACGCGTTATTATTCTTTTGGGGAAGGGCGTAAAATTTTTTTAGACGGCCCATCCAGAATTCTAAGTAATTATTATAACCATTTATTCAGGGCCCCGCAGTTTGTGCGTTTTATTTGGCGAGGCTCGTCTCATATTTTTATCTAAGGATATCCTAAAGTGAACTATGATATTCTACATTATTTGTCTCTAAAAAGGAAGCCTAATTAATTAACATACTTGAAAAGGCTTTAACTTATTAGTTATTAGGTTAAAACAAGCGTAAACAGAAAATTGCACTCGAACTTGTGTAGAGGGAGATTGTTTTGATTCTTGTTCTACCAGTGAATATTACTAAAGTGGAGATTATAAATATAACATGAGATTAACAACAATATTACCAAGACAAACTAATTATTCTCAAACTAATTTAAACTAACCCTTTTAGATGAATTGGACTATTAGAAATAACCATATGTAATACAAAGCCATTTTTTGAACTCTTTTACAACTATTGAAAATACATCAGTATTTGAGAATTGATGTTAGGCTAACATTGTTCAAACAACCATCTCAGTTTGAATTGCTCTTTAAACAGTTTTGTATACACAAAAACTAACAGGAACACTACTGCTAACGGAACCTACTCCATTAATCTAACAGGAAATTAAAAAACAGTTCATATGGCTTTAATACATAACCATTTGTACAACTCCTTCTTTTTCAGTCCAATTATACAGGTAACAACAACCCTAAAAGGGAAACTAAGCAAATTAAGATATCTACTATCTACTCTACTGAAACAGTTGGAGTACATAAATTCCAGAAGGCTAATTGATGATATATTTCATTGCTGCATTTCAACTTCAAAAGCTGTATCAATACAAGATTCAAGTGTGTACCTGGTATTGGAAATACAAAAAAGAAGAAGAAGAAGGAATAGTCAGCAGCAGCAGATAACACAGCAACAATAGCAGCAGAAATAGCAGGCAGAAATCAACCAACAGCCCAGAGCTCAACTCAAACAACCCAGAAATAGTGTGAAACTAGTAGAAACCAAAACAAACCAAAACATAACCTTGGCCAAACCAATTGGTATTGAATTTTGATTCAAACAAACAGATCCCAACCTACAAACAACTCCAAATGTTTTAACTTCTAGTATAGAACATAAGTGGAAAGAAAAGAAGAAGGGTTCTAGCTATTTCAGATCCTAAGTGAGGCAATGGAACAGTAGCTATTCTTTTCAGCTCTCAAAACTCTCCAAAATGTCTGCCTGATACTAGGGACCTTAGTCTATTTTTGAAACTCCACCTCAACTCTTTCTATGAACTCTTTTCTCATCCCCCCTTTAACTCTATCCAGCCTACCTCTTATTTATACCCAACAGCCCCCTTATCACAACTCTCTAAACACTTAAATTATTATCATGACAATTCTGCCCATCATCTCTAAAACCCCACTAGAGTATGTCTTGTTCTATTTTTAATTCAAAGTTATGGGTGAGTTACTTGTTTAATCACTTTCTCTTAAAACCTCCCCATACCATTATGTCTTGTTTCCCACTATCATTAAACAAATAGAATAGTTTTAAGGGTCCATTAGTACTTCCTGATAGAATATTCAACTAAGACATTTTTTAATTTCAAACTTTCTAATTACCCCCTGAGTTACCTAGAGTTCCTATCCTACCCCAATTCCCTTCAATCTGTCCCAAACCCACAGCTATAACCACCTAACAAGGACTTTAATCACTGATTAACCTAGACTAATCCTTAATTAATCACTGAAATAAATGAATTGCATCTAAACTCAAAACACCTCAGCTATAACCGATTCAACCTATCAAATTCAATCAACAGTTAAAACTAGAACCCCTAATCAGATCAAATAGCATCACAATGAATCAGGACATAACCATATTTAACTATTCAGGTAACAATTGGTATAGATACAGGGAATGAATTAACACAAAACCTAAACGAGAACACCTGAACATTGTAAATACACTGAGCGAGAACAAACTGCATTCATATGCAAAATGGCGAACAACAAGAGAAGGGAAACTGAAACAATTAGAAATAATAGTACCAGCAACAACTAATAGGAATAGTCACAGTTTTGCACAAGAATTTACTGTCTTTAAAATCAAACTAACGGGCATACATATTCAATTGGTTCAAATAGCTTATAACAACCACATGAGAAAAACTGGACCAGAAAAAGTCCGATGGAGAAGAGAGAAATAAATGATAAAAATGACGAATTCCAATGATCAAAAAGAAATAAAAATAAGAAAAAGATATGAAATACCTCAAAATTTCAGGCTAAACTCCAATTCGTTCCAATTGAAACTTCGACTTGAGATTGAAACTGACATGGACCTTAATCGATTGTTCTCGACTGAGAACACACGACTAAGGTCGATGACGACTTCAATTTTCCTACTTTGGCTTGATTTCAGGCTTTGGTTCTGTTAGTTGATTTAAGATTCGACAAGTTCCGGCTTGATTCGAGTGGAACTGACATAGGATTTGGGACAAGGGGGTTTGGATGGTCAACTAGTGTTGATTTGGCGCGGTTTAGGTTTGGTGCCGCCACCAGGGGATCTTGTGGCGGTGCTAGGGTTCCTGGCTCAAAATCGATATTCGAGGAGCTCTGGTGTGATTCGAAGGAAGGGGTTTGGGTATTCAGGAGGAGGACATTGAGGTGGTTCTGTGGTATTAAGGTGGAGGCCTTTGGGTGAGTTAGGGTTCGGGGTTGATTCTTCGACCTAATATTCAAAGAGATCAGTTAGGATTCGAGGGAAGTTGATTGGAGGTTTGGAATGGGGAGGTTGAGGGGAATTTATGATGTAATTTTGGGGCTGTTTGGACCAACGGAATCGCCGTGAGGCGATTTTCGGTGGGCGGAGGGCGGCGGAGTGAGGCGGAGGGAGACGGGCCTGTCTCTGAGGCTTAGAGACGACGAAGTGAGGAGGGGTCTGAAGGGGGGCTGGGGTGAGGTGTGAGCTTATATACCGGGGAGGGGATTGAACACATGCCGTTAGATCAATCAAGATCAATGGCCTGGATCTCTCACTTAAGGGGAACGCCACCATTTCATCATAATAGAGACTGGGTTGGTCTCTTATGAGAACGAGTCGGGCTAGGCTAACGGGTTATGAGGGATGGTCTTCACCCTTCGATCAAACCAATTCTACGGTCTAGATTAAGAGGCTGAAACGACGTCATTTCCTCGATGATGGGAGCTGAACTGGACCGTTCGATCTGTTTGATCAATGGTTCAAATTTAAGATGCCTAAACGGCGTCGTTTGGCTGGGCATGGAGATGGACTAGACTGGGTGAGGCGAAATTTGGGCTGGTTTGGGATGGGCCTGGTCCAATTTGTCTCTTTACTTTTATTTTGTTTTCTTTTCTTTTTAAACTAATCTTCAAAATTAAAACCTAAAATCCTAATTTAAATTGTAAAACCAAAATTAACTTTAAAATGCTAATTAACTCTTAAATAATAATTATCACACATAATTAAGTACTAATTCAAAATAAAATCACACAACTAGATATTAAATGCGAAGTACATTTATTTTTTGTGATTTTTTATTTTTGTAAATAAACTTAATTACTCCTAATAAGTCCTAAATGCAAATGTGACATATCTTTGTATTTTTCTTAATTAAAACAAATAAACATGCATAAACAAATGTGAACAAATCCAAGAAAAATAACACAAAATCCGCAAAAATTGCAAACAATACAAAATTATTTTATTTTGGATTTTCGGGAGTAATTCTCATATAGAGCAAAAATCACGTACTCACAGTTTCTTTAGCAGCACCAATAACAGAAGAAGAAAACGAAGAAGAGGAGAAAGGGAGGAGAAAGGGAAGTTGAAGTTTTTTAAAAAGTGGGTACGGGTGCAAACAGAAAGACAAAGCGGCTACAGGTTAAAAAGAGGCGTCCAAATAGGGCGCCCCGTGCAATTTTTACTAGTACCCCAACTTGTGATTCAAGTCACGACATGGGCCAGGCCCAACAATTACTGAACGATCGATTTTTAACACATAATAATTTCATACACCACAAGAATAATAAAATTAGTTACAATCCCTCGGGGCATTTGCATCTATACCCGTTTTTTGTATCACATTTTAACCTATGTCCGCTTAGAAAATTTTTTTATAAACGTACCCGCTTTTTGCATAACTTCAGTATACGGGGCTGAAGTAACAAAGGCAATTACGTAAAACTTTAACATTCTAATAGTCGGGCCTGAAGTTCAGCTCTAGAACTGAAGTTTTTGTGTTGTAACTGGAAACTTTAGCTCTAGAGCTGAAGTTTTTTTACCATCTATTAATAGAGCTGAAGTTTTTATGTTGTAACTGGGAAACTTTAGCTCTAGAGCTGAAGTTCTTTTACCACCTATTAATATTACATACTAAAGCTGAAGTTTTTGTGTTGTAACTGAAAAACTTCAGCCCACCTATTAATATTACATACTAGAGCTGAATTCTTTTTACCACCTATTAATATTACATAAAGTTGCTAGTTTTGTATTAGCTACTACCTCAGTAGAAGAAACTAGTGCGATAACAAAGTGAATTATGTTTTGCTTAACTGGAAATTAACGAGTAAACTATGTTTTCCTTAACTGGAACTAACTAAGTAAACAATCAGATAACTTTGTTCGTCAATGCCTTCGGCAAACAGAAATAAATTATAATATATTTTTTCTTTTTGCTTGAAAGCATGTTACTAGTTAATTCATGGTAAATAGCACGTATTTGGTCTTGCGTTGGGATATAACTTTGAGGAGGAGGAGGAGAAAGAGAGAGGAGGAGGAGAAAGGAAGCTGAAGTTGTTTAAAAAGTGGCCGTACAAGTTAAAAATTTTTTAAAAAAATGGGTATAGATTAAATGGGGGCGCTCTGGCGCCCCGTGCAATTTTTACCAATCCCTCGCACATGAACGTTTCAAATTATACACGGTACTAAAATTATGATCCAAATTTGTTACACTGCTGAGCACTTCTTTATACTGAAACTCTCTATTTCTAAAATTAAAATGGATAGCAACACTTGGAACTAAACAATTGACTTATGACTCTTCATGCCTTTGATTTCAACTTGAATTCCATCATCATAGGTTAAAAACGTCAACAGTAAACAGGATTTATACCTCATCCTCATGAATGTACTAACTGCAGCAGTCAAATAATATCACGAAATATTCAAACATGAGAGTATTTATTCAGTTCAACTAGCTAATTGACAAATACGCTTAGCTTAAATATTCAGTTCGAAAACGGAAACCTAGCAGGTCAATCAGTGGCGGAGGCAGAATCTCTAGGAAGAGGGTTCAAATTTTCAACTCTCTTATATAAGGAATGCAGTGAATGAAGATGAGTATTTGAGTGAGAATGTGCATGCAAATAAGAGAAAGGAGTTTTCTGAAAAATGCATAAAATACAGTGTGTTTTTTCTTCTCTCAAAGAAATGCAGAGATCAACCTTTTTAAACGAGTGTGTGAGTGAGTCTTATATAGAATGTGAGTATGCACAAAATATGGGGAATAATCTAGGAATGTCCAGCCCTAAAAATAAGGAAAAAGAGCATATTTTCTCTAACAAATTTGGACAGTGGTCTTTTTTCATATATTCTTTCTATTTTTCAGAAACTTTTCTACTTCCTCCGGTCCAAAATAAGTGATTTTTTGGCATTTTTCTTGTGGACCAAAATAAGTGATTTTTCAGATTTCAAGAATGAATTAATTATTTTTTTCCTACATTATCCTTGGAGTAAATAGTGTTGGAATATGTGTTAGGAGTGTTTATGTGAGATAGTACAGGTTAATATGGTCAATTCAATTGCTAATTAATGCTAAAAGGTAGATTTCTTAATCTGTGTGAAAACATCCAAAAAATCACTTATTTTGGACCGGAGGGAGTAACAAATTTGGACAATTGTCCCTTTTTAGATATTCTTCTTATTTTTTAACTCTTTAACTTTTGTATTTTACCCCTTTCAAACCCAATTTCTGACCTAATTCTCTTGTTTTACTGCATTTTAACCCCTTCTAGAAGCTTCCTACATAACTGATCAGGATTTCTAAAGTTTCATATTCAAGTAAGCCAAAATGACTAGTCAAATCGTTGAGAGTTAGAAAGAGGACGAACTCGTTTTTTTTCAGAAAATTAAGATCTAACATTGGGCGAGTTCTAGTGGGTCTCCGAGGGAGAGGTTAGGATATTTGGAAAGAGGAGAAGACAGAGGTTGTCTGGTGTTAATTTGGTAGTGTTTAGAGTGGTGCCACCGCCATAAGAGATTCCGGCGGCGGCTTTGATAGGGCTAAAAGAGGTGAGGGAGATTGGGGAAGTGGAGAGGGTATCTAGGGCTTGGGGCAGGGTTCAGACAGTTATAAGGGAGGGTTTGATTAGTTCAAATCGATGTCCAAAACTTGGTGTGACAAGAGGATCGGCTTTGGAAAAGGGTTTGTGGAGGAACTAAAGTAATTGGGCTGTCGGATTTTGCTTAGCCCAATTGTGAAAGCCTAAGAACCCCATTTTCTTTTTGAAATTTTTACCTTCATATACCACATATACAAAATTATTACCTTCAATGTTTAAGTTTAGTGATAATTACAGTTAGTAAACTAAATTACCATTTACATACCACAATTTAAAATAAGGATATAATTAATGGGTCCTATATATGAGGCATAATTATAGCTCAAACCCCATCTCACATTAACTACATTAATTATACTAAATTAATGGGTCCTATAGCTCTTTTCTTTTAGTTTTACCCGAACTCCCTNATTTCAGATCTTAATTTTAAAGATCGAGTTACTGTAGCACGCGAAATTTTCGGCTTCTTCTTCACGTAAATGGAGCTTTGAAGATCATCATGGCTGCTGCCACCTCTCCCCAGCCTTTGGCTGTAGGAGTGGTAATCCAAAACACCATAGAAACTCATCCAAATCCTAATATCAAACAGTCATATGCATCGAATCTACTGTCAAAACAATCTGCCGCAAAAGTCGCAAAACTGGACAACTTATCTACAAACTCGATACATTGAATTTTAATATCCCAATTTTCATTTTATTTGTAGATAAATTATAGACTATTTTTTTTAGAAGATTTTGTAGAAGTTTTAGTAAAAATCTATAATTTTGAAGGGTTTTAGCATCATCATTAAAGCCAACACAATTATGGCATACTTTTACTTTACACTCAATCAATGCTTTGGTCTTTCCTTTT
>MU730640.1:58206-111612 GCA_026770625.1 Nicotiana glauca
GGGGAGGAGGGGTTGAGGGAATATTATCGGATGACATATATATTATATGCAAAATATGGACTAGGCAGGTAATTTACATAATATGAACATATTTGGTAAAAAAGTTTAAAATATGGTATTGGAATGAAAATGTTCCTTTCTTTTTCTTCTTTATATTTTTGCAATGTTAGCTACTTTAAACTATAATTTTAGTTTAACCCAATTTGTATGGCCAAATTATTTATCTATTTTACCTAATGATTGACTAATGACCTAATGAATTAATTAATTAACCTAAGATTGTAAAAAAAAGAAGATAAAAGCAAGTAATGAATTTTTTTTTGATTTGTTATATATTGACTAGTGCATTTAACAAATGATAAAATCCTAAAAATGCGACTAAAATCATAGAATACTATGGAATGAAAGATAAAATATTTTTGACGATTTTTTGAGATTTGTGCTTTTAATGATGCGAATGAAAAACAAAATTTCCTATTCTACAAAAATAATTAAAAACTATTTTGAGCACTCTTAGGAGTAATTTTGCATTGAGTAAAAATTACATGCTCACAATGCATATAAAGGATACAACATGTATCAATTGTTAACGAATGCAACCAAGGTGATATAAAGAAAAATATAAAAAAATACTTTTAGTGAGAGTGAAACTCAAGAACTCCGTTAACTAATTGGGTACTCTAACCAACTGAGCTACATGAGTTTTTTGCTCCCTTATTTCAATTTAAAATAAGTAAAATTATCATATAATTTCTAAGTAACGAAATAATCCACATTAAAATTTTACTTTTAAAATGCATCAAGTGAGACATGAGGAGTATTAAGGTTGTTAGGACGCAAATGGTACTAGGCAAGCCGATATTTCCAAAATACTTCCAATATTTAACAGCCAATAAATTAAGAAATTTGAATAACCAGAGTTTTCATAAAAAACAGGGTAACAAGTTGTAATGATCCGGCCAGTCGTTTCGTGAGTTGTAGTCTCGTTTCCCCCATTTCTGCTTCCTTATGTGTTCTTTAGCTGTATTTTATTGTATCGTGTTGGTTGGTTCGGTCCCGGAGTCGTTTGGTGTGGAATGAGACACTTAGTCTCCTATTTAGAAGTTTAAGTTAGAAAGTCAATCGGATGTTGGATTATGTTTAAACGATCTCGGATGTGAATTTTGATAGTTCGTTTAGCTCCGTAAGGTAATTTTGGATTTGGGAGCGCGTCCGGAATGTGACTTGGAGGTCCGTGGTAGAATAAGGATTGAATTGGCAAAATTGGAAGTTTGGCATTTTTTGATTGGCAGTGAAAACTTTGATATCGGGGTCAGAATGGAATTTCGGAAGTTGAAGTAGGTTTATAGTGTCATTTGTGACGTTTGTGCAAAATTTCAGGTCATTCGGAGGTGATTTAGTAGGTTTTGGCGTCGTTTGCGAAATTCGCAAGTTTAGGAGTTCTTAGGCTTGAATCCGAGGGTGATTTGGTATTTTGATGTTATTTTGAGTGTTCTAAAGATTCAACTAAGTTCGTATGTTGATGTTTGACTTGTTGGTATGTTTGGCAGAGGTCCCGAGAGCCACGGTTTAATTTAGAGTGGTTGATAGATCAAAGATGGAATTTGAGGAATGCTGAAGATTTCATTCAGCTGTTATAATCGCACATGCAGAGTGGGGAGAGCACATGCGGGCCCGCAGAAGAAGAAAGGTCCGTAGAAGCGGCCAAGGCTAAGGAGGGTAGGAACAGCAGTTGTAGAAGGTGGAGCGCACCTTCGAGACTACATGTGCGAGTAGTTGACAACAGAAGCGATTTTCGGTGGATTAGTGATTTTTGCACGTACGGCGCTTGGACCGCAGGTGCGGTCGCACAGATGCGGTAAAATGGGCCGCAGGTGCGAGATTCCTGAGCAGAAGATATACAAGGAATACTTCGCGAATTTTGGTCATTCATCACCATTTCTATTCGGATTTTGGAGCTTTTTGGAGAGTTTTGAAGAGGCAATCAAGGGGGTTTTCATTGAGGTAAGTTACTTGAGCCCAATACTCCTGATTATAGTAATTTTCAGTTGTTTAGGCGTGTATTTAGTAGAAATTAGGGATGAAGATGATGGGTTAGGGCTTGAAAATTAGATAGTTTGATTTGGGGATTTGAGGGACCATTTGGTGTCCGCTTTTGATGGATTTGGTATGTATAGACTCGTGAGTGAAAGAATTTTCTAGTTTTGTAATTTTTTTTGGATTCCGATACATGGGCTCAGGAGGCCGAGTTTGGGTGAATTTCGGGATTTTGGTCTAAATTGATAGTTTTTCATATAGAATTGGTTCCTTAGTCTATATTGATTGTATTGTATTGCTTTTAGTTATATTCATGACGTTTGGAGGACAATTTCAGAGGCAAGGGTGTTGCAGAGTAGGGATTGGATCGCTTTTAGATAAGTAATGATTGTAAATGTAGTCTGGAGGGCATGAAACCCCGGATTTTGCATCGTTTTACTATTTCAAGGTGATGCACATGCTAGGTGACGGGCGTGTGGACGTGCACCGTTGGAGATTGTGACTTTATTTGTCCCGTAGCAACTATAAAGTTGCGTATTTGACTGAAACTATATGAAACTTATGTATTTTAGAATGAATTTCTATAAATTGGATTGAATGCCATATCTGGGCCCTGTGCCAGAGCTGTTTGGACCCTTAGGGGACTTCTCTTATTATCCTCTCATTGTTTGGATTGAAAATCTGTACTCACTCATGCTACTTTTACTAATTTCATAACTCAGACTTTATTACCCCATTTTGATGCATATAAAAATGTTATTTGCCGAGCACCCTGTTTTTACTAATGGCCCGAGTGGCTTGAGAGGTTTATGACTGAGTGAGACTGATGGCCTATTTTTTAGGATATTATGGGCTTGGGCAGCACGCCGCATCATGTTGTTATTGATTCATGATTATGTGAGTCAGAGGGCCTGATTGATTTATGCCATGAGGTGGCTGGTCATAGAGCTGTAGGAGGTCCTTTGGAGTCTGCACACCCTCAGTGAGCGCGGGTACCTTGAGTGAGTGATATGAGATATGTCCGAGGGGATATATACGAGCGACTGCGAGGCTTTCCCGGGGGGCTGCTTATGAGTGATGTTTTTCCTGAGAGGGTTGTTTGCAAATTTCATCATTTTACTCTCTTGTACATTAAGCCTATATTGAAACTATTGAAAAATATCTTCAAATCATTTTCATCGAAAACTGGATTTTTAAATGAGATGATTTGACTCACGTACCAATTTGAAAAAATATTGTAATGTTATAAGATTTCATGATGTGACTTCATGTGTTTCTAGTGCATAGTCTTTATTTACTCTTATTACTTACTGAGTTAACGCACTCACATTACTCCATGAACCTTGTGTGCAGATCCAGGGGTTGCTGGACATGCTAGGGAGTGTTAATTTTCATCCGTCACGGATCTGTGGAGTTATGGAGGTAGCTGCATGGTGATCGCAGCCCTGCTCTTCTCCCTCCTATCTTCCTTCCGATGTTATTAGTTGTTTTCCATACTGTATTAGTCTTAGTTTTATCAGACAGTTCTTAGTAGATGCTCCTGACTAGTGATACCCCGATGTCGGGCTTTTCTTTTTGCACTTTATTATTTAGATTTATCTTATGAAGTTTTATTAATTAAATAGCTTGATCAATCTTTAGACTAAAATATCGGGTTGTTTTGGTAAAGAGTCGGCTTGCCTAGTTCCACGATAGGCGCCATCACGACATGGTAGATTATGGTCATGACAAGTTGGTATTAGATCCTAGGTTACATATGTCTCATGGGTTGTGAGCAGGTTTAGTAGAGTCTTGCGGATCGGTACAGACATGTCTATACTTATCTTCGAGAGGGTGCATAACCTTTAGGAAAATTTCTTATTCTTGAATTCTTGTCGTGCGAATATGTTGATTCTCGTCACTAAACTTTTGCTATTCTATTCTCTCACAGATGGTGAGGACAAGTGCTATCGGTCAGGACGGACGGCCACTAGTACCACCAGTTGGGGCCGCGAGAGCCCGAGGTCGCGGTCGAGGGCATGGTAGGGGCAAGGGTGTAGCCACACAACAGCTAGGACAACACTTGTAGATCCACCAGCCACCCCAATACATGATCAGGTCCCAATTGTGGACGCTCCAGCATGACCAGCTCAGGCACCGACTGTGTCTATTGTTATCCCAGGTCTTCAGGAGACCTTAGCTCAGATCTTGATTATGTGCATTAGTCTTGCTTAGGCGGTCACCATTTCTACTACAACAGCTACTTCCCAGGCAGCTCCCACCTCCCGTACACCCGAGCACATTGTTCAGGGACTGCAGATATCGGAGGCACCACCAGCCCAATCAGTTGCACCTGCTCAGGATTATATGGTACCAGTCATGCCTGATGACGAGCAGGGTAGGTTGGAGAGGTTTGGTAGACTTCAGCCTCCGGCTTTCAGTGGTACAGAGGGCAAGGATGTCAGGGTTTCTTGGACAAGTGTTAGAGGATTCTACATACAACGGGTATTCTGGAGACTAGTGGGGTATCCTTTACTACCTTTCAGTTCTTTGGAGCTACCTTTACTTGATGGGAGTCTTATGAGAGGCGTAGGCATATTGGTGCAGGGCCCCTTACCTAGAAACAGTTCTTCGTTCTCTTTCTGGAGAAGTATGTGCCGCAGTCTGGCATAAAGGAGTTGCGCAGGCATTTCGAGCAGTTGCGTCAGGATGCTATGACTATGATGTAGTATGAGATGAGGTTCTCAAAGTTAGCCCTTCATGCTATCTGGTTGGTTCCCACGGACATAGAGAGGATCAGAAGATTCGTGGATGGCCTATCAAATTAGTTACAGATTTTTATGACTAGAGAGATGGTATTTGATGCTTCTTTTGAGAAGGTTGTTGACATTGCTCGGGACATAGAGTGGATTTGCCGTTAGGAGCGAGTTGAGAAGGAGGCCAAGAGGCCTCGTGGATCCGGTAGTTTTGGGGGTTCTCCTCATGGGGGTCAGTTTCAGCACGACAAAGGTCGTCCATTCATACATGCTCAGACAACTCGCCTAGTTCACCGTGGGGCATCATCGGGGCATGGTCCTCACAGTTCTCATCTGGGCCCAGCCTATAGTTCGTCCCGTGCTGTATCAGTTCAGGGCTTATGCATGACAGGTTCTTCTACTTGTCGTTCTGGTGCTAAGGGTTCCGTTCAGTCCTCGTCAACAACACCAGGGGGTTGCTATGAGTATGGAGAGTTGGGGTATATGTGGAGGCAGTGTCCTCGTCGTCATGGGGGTCTGCCTCAGTAGAAGATTTAGCTATCGACTTCAGCACCAGTTACTTCATCACTCGCCCAGTCAACTGGTGGTGGAGGACAGTCAGCTAGGGGTTGCCCTAGAGAGGGAGGTTGATCAGGTGGTGGTCAGGCCCATTTGTATGCACTCCCACCCAGATTAGATGCTATTGCTTCAGGTGCTATACTCACAGGTATTGTCTCTGTCTCCCACTGGGATGCCTTGGTATTATTTGATCGTGGTTCCACTTTTTTTATATGTATCATCATATTTTGCTCATTATTCAGATATGCCCCGCGAGACTCTTATTTCATCTGTTCGTGTATCTACTTCGGTGGGCGATACTGTTATTGTGGACTTCGTATATCGGTCATGTATGGTGACTATTGGGGTTTGGAGACCCGAGTGGACCTCTTGTTGCTTAGTATGGTTGATTTTGATGCGATATTGGGTATGTATTGGTTGTCACCATGTCATTCTATTATGGACTATCACGCTAAGATGGTGACGTTGGCTATGCCGGGGGTGCCACAAATTGAGTGGCGAGGTTCGATGGATTATGTTCCCTGTAGGGTGATTTCATTCTTGAAGGCCCAGTGGATGCTTAGGAAGGGTTGTCTTTCTTATTTAGTCTTTGTGAGGGATGTCAGTGCAGAGACTCCTACCATTAATTCAGTTTCAGCGGTGAGAGATTTTCTGGATGTGTTTCCTGTAGACCTGTCGGGCATGCCACTGGATATATATATTGATTTTAGTATTCAGCCCATTACTATTCCACCGTATCGTATGGCACCGGTGGAGTTAAAGGAGTTGAATAAGCAGCTTCAGGAACTCCTTGATCAGGGGTTTATTCAGCCTAGTGTGTCACCTTGGGGTGAGCCTATTCTATTTGTAAAGAAGAAGGATGGCACGATGAGGATGTGCATTGATTACAGTTAGTTGAACAAAGTCACCATCAAGAACAAGTATTCTTTCCCTCGTATTGATGATTTATTTGACCAGCTTCAGGGAGCGAGGGTGTTCTCCAAGATTGATCTTAGGTCAGGGTATCATCAGTTTAAGATCAGGGACTCGGACATTCTTAAGACAACTTTCAGGACCCGATATGGTCATTATGAGTTCCTTGTGATGTCTTTTAGGTTGACCAATGCCCCAGCAACATTCATGCATTTGATAAACATCGTGTTTCAGCCTTATCTCAACTCGTTTGTTATTGTATTCATTGATGATATTCTGGTGTACTCGTGTAGCCAAGAGGAGCATGCTGAGCATTTGAGAGTTGTATTGCAGCGGTTGAGGAGGAGAAACTTTATTTTAAGTTCTCCAAGTGTGATTTTTGGGTCGGTTCACTTGTGTTCTTGGGGCACGTGGTGTCCAGTGAGAGTATTCTGGTTGATCCGAAGAAGATAGAGGCGGTCTAGAGTTGGCCCAGACCGTCCTCATCCACAAATATTAGTAGATTTCTCGGGTTGGCGAGTTATTACAGTCAGTTTGTTCCGGGATTTTCATCTATTGCATCACCCTTGACCAAATTGACCCAAAAGGGTGCTTTTTTCAGGTGGTCTGATAAGTGTGAGGCTAGCTTTCAGAAGCTCAAGACTGCCTTGACCACAACTCCAGTGTAAGTTTTGCCATCAGCTTTAGGTTCTTATACAGTATTTTGTGATTCTTCTCGGGTTGGTATTGGGTTTATGTTGATGTAGGAGGGTACTTGTGCTTATCGTCAGTTGAAACCCCATGAGAAGAACTACCATGTTCTTGATTTGGAGTTGGCTGCCATTGTTCACGCGTTGAAGATTTGGAGGTATTATCTATATGGTGTGTCTTAAGGTGTTTACTGATCATCGCAGCCTCCAGCACTTGTTCAAATAGAATGATCTCAATTTGAGGTAGCAGAGATGGTTAGAGCTGCTATAGGACTATGATATTACTATCTTGTACCATCCGGGAAAAGCCAACATAGTGGTCGATGCCTTGAGTAGGAAGGCGGTGAGTATGGGCAATTTGGCATATATTCCTGTTAGGGAGAGACCTCTTGCAGTTGACGTTCAACCTTTGGCCAATCGATTTTTGAGGTTGGATAGTTCGGAGCCCAGTCGGATCCTAGCTTGTATGGTTTCTTGGTCTTTCTTATTTGACAGTATCAGATAGCGCCAGTATGATGATCCTCATTTTCTTATCCTCAAGGACAACGTTCAGCACAGTGATGCCAGAGATGTGACTATTGGTGATGATGGGGTATTGAGGATGCAGGGCCGGATATGTGTGCCCAATGTAGCTCACGGTATTCCATCCATCCAGTTTCCGCGAAGATGTACGAGGATTTGAGACAACACTATTGGTGTAGGAGAATGAAGAAAGATATAGTGGGGTTTGTAGCTTGGTGTCTAAATTGTCAGCAGGTGAAATATGAGCATTAGAGAGTGGGTGGCTTGCTTCAGCAGATGGATATTCTAGAGTGGAAGTGGGAGAGGATCACTATGGATTTGGTAGTTGGACTCCCACGAGCTTTGAGGAAGTTCGATGTTATTTGGGTGATTGTGTATCGTCTTACCAGCTCCACACACTTCATTCCTGTGTATACTAACTATTCTTCAAAGCAATTAGCTGAGATTTATATCCGAGAGATTGTTTGCCTGCATGGTGTCCCAGTTTCCATCATTTCAAATAAGGGTACTCAATTTACACCGCAATTTTAGAGGGCCGTGCAGTGAGAGTTGGGTACTCATGTTGAGTTGAGCATAACTTTTCACCCTCAGACGGACGGACAGTCCGAGCACACTATTTAGATATTGGAGGACATGTTGAGCGCTTGTGTCATTGATTTTGGGGGTTCACGGGACCAGTTTCTAGTGCTTGTGTAGTTTTCGTATAACAACAATTATCAGTCGAGTATTCAGATGGCTCCATAGGAGGCTTTATATGGCAGACATTGTAGATCTCCAGTAGGTTGGTTTGAGCCGGGCAAGGCTAGGCTTTTGGTTACAGACTTGGTATAGGATGCTTTGGACAAGGTCAAAGTGATTCAGGAGCGGCTTCGTACGGCTCAGTCAAGACAAAAGAGTTATGCTGACTGGAAGGTTCGTGATGTGTCTTTTATCGTTGGGGAGACGGTTCTACTTAAGGTTTCACCCATGAAGGGTGTTATGAGATTTGGGAAGAAGGGCAAGTTGAGCCATCAGATCATTAGGCCTTTTGAGGTGCTTTAGAGGATTGGGGAGTTGGCTTATGAGCTTGCTTTGCCACCTAGCTTGTCGGGTGTGTATCCAGTATTTCATTTTTCTATGCTCCGGAAGTATGTAGGCGATCCGTCTCATGTTTTGGATTTCATCACGTCTCAATTAGACGTTGATTTGACTTATGATGTGGAGCCAATGGCTATTTTGGAGCGGCATGTCCGAAAGTTGAGATCAAATGATATAGCTTCAGTGAAAGTGTAATGGAGAGGTCAGCATGTGGAGGAGGATACTTGGGAGACCGTGTGGGAGATGCAGAGCAGATATCCACACCTATTTGAGACTTAAGGTATGTTTCTAGACTCGTTCCAGGATGAATGTTTGTTTAAAAGGGGGAGGATGTAATGACCCGACCGGTCATTTTGTGAATTATAGCCTCGTTTCTCCCATTTCTGCTTCCTTATGTGTTCTTCAACTGTATTTCATCGTATCGTGTTGGTTGGTTTGGGCTCGGAGTGGTTTCAGTGTGGAATGAGACACTTAGTCTCATATTAAGAAGTTTAAGTTGGAAAAGTGAATTGGATGTTAACTTATGTGTAAACGATCTCGGATGTGAATTCCGATGGTTCTGTTAGCTCTGCTAGGTGATTTTGGACTTGGGCGCGCATCCAGAATGTGATTTGGGGGTCCGTAGTAGAATTAGGCTTGAATTGGCAAAATTTGAAATTTGGCATTTTACGGTCGGCAATGGAAATTTTGATATCGGGATCGGAATAGAATTCCGGAAGTTGGAGTACGTTCCTAGTATTATTTGTGATGTGTGTGCAAAATTTCAGGTTGTTCGAAAGTGATTTAGTAGGTTTTGGCGTCGTTTACGGAATTCAGAAGTTTCGGAGTTCTTAAGCTTGAATCCGAGGGTGATTTGGTGTTTTGATGTTGTTTTGAGTGTTCTGAAGGTTCGACTAAGTTTGTATGTTGATAGGTGACTAGTTGATATGTTTGGTAGAGGTCCTGAGGGCCTCGGGTTGATTTTGGGTGGTTGACGGATCAAGGATAGGATTTGAGGAATGCTGAAGATTTCATTCAGCTGTCATAACCGCACCTGCGGAGTGAGGATGCTAGGTGCGGGCCCACACAAACGAAGAAAGGGCCACAGAAGTAGCCAAGGCAAAGGAGGGTAGGAACCATAGGTGCGAATGGTAGAGTGCACCTGCGAGATCTCAGGTGCGAGTAGTGGACCGCATAAGAGGTTTTAGGCGGATGAGTGATTCCCTCAGGTGCGGTAAAATAGGCCGCAAATGCGAGATGCCCGTGTAGAAGGTATATAAGGAATACTTCGCGAATTTCGGTCATTCATCACCATCTCTATTCGGATTTTTGAGCTTTTTGGAGAGTTTTGAAGAGGGAATCAAGGGGGTTTTTGTTGAGATAAGTTACTTGAGCCCAATACTCGTGATTATGGTAATTTTCAGTTGTTTAAGCATGTAGTTAGTAGTAATTAGAGATGAAAATGAGGGGTTAGGGCTTAGAAATTGGAGAATTTGATTTGGGGATTTGAGAGACCATTTAGTGTCAGATTTTGATGGATTTGGTATATATAGACTCGTGAGTGAAAGGGTTTTCTAGTTTTGTGATTTTTGTCTGATTCCGAGACGTGGGCCCAGGGGGCCGGGTTTGGTTGAGTTTTGGAATATTGGTCTAAATTGATAGTTTTTCGTATGGAAATTTTTCCTTGACCTATATTGATTGCATTGTATTGCTTTTGGTTAGATTTGAGATGTTTGGAGGACGATTTTAAAGGCAAGGGCATCACGGAGTAGGGATTTGACCGGTTTGAGGTAACTAATGATTGTAAATCTAGTCCTGAGGGTACGAACCCCAAATTTGGGATCGTTTTACTATTTCAAGGTGACGCACATGCTAAATGGCGGGCGTGTCACTACTGGAAAATGAGCCTATGGCAACGGAAGTTTCCGCAACGGTTGTATAACCGTTTCCAAAGATCCTCTATTGTAACGGTTTTAACTGTTACCAAAGGTTTTGGATGCTATTAGTACACTTTAGCAACCAAACCATTGCCATTGTATAATAACCGTTGCCGTACGTTTTCCTATATCTACGGTTTCTTTAACTGTTACAATATATCTATCAGAGGCAACGGTTTTGTCCAAAATATATTTATAGGAACGGTTATTGTTCCCTCCTAAATTTTTTCGCTTAGCTCGCCAAATCTAGTACTCTCTGTTTAAACCTTTTTACCTTTTTTATTTTATTTTTAATATGTAATACATAGTCAAAATCACAATTTTTATTTATTTTCTAAATAAAAGTAGATGTGGCCTAGCTCCATTTACGTTTTCTCCCCAAATCTAAACCCTTTCCAATTTTTCTTTAGTTCTGATCAAGTTTTCCCCCAATTACTCTAATCCATCATCCTCATTTTCCCTTTTTTATTTCACTCTAGCTCCAGTCACATTCACTTTTCCCTCATCTCCAATTACGTTTCGATTTTCCCCAAATCACACTAATTCCTCAGACTCATTTTCCCCTTTTAATTTCACACATTGAAATCCCTCAAATCCAGTCATCCAGTGAGAGATCTTCAGAAGATCTGTGTCAGTCTATCTGCTCAGCATCGTCTTGTTCAACCCATGAACTCGGCAGTCGGTGATTTCTATAGCAAAAAATCTTCGACGCATAAGGCACTCCGTCATAAATTGATTTTAGCTGTAAGTTTTTCTTCTTCAATTTGGGTATTCTCTTCTTTAATCGTTCCTTTTTTCTATAATATTTAGGGTGTGGTGGTGTATTTAATATCTTGCTTTCTGCTATTTTTTTGAATCCCAATTGTTAGGGTTTTATTTTCGTTAGGGAGTGGCTAGTTTGAGTCTAAATTTTTAGAACGAATATTCGTATAGACAATCTTCCAAAGATGATTTTTCAAAAAGGTCGGTCTTTTAGTTATGTTTGCTTTTGACATCTTTAATTTATTAAGTGATTAGACTTATTTATGTATTTTGTATGGCTGATTAAGTACTGGCAAAGCTTCTGCGTTGGTTATTACATTTTTAGACGCTATGAGTTTAGTATAGCTGAAGTAGTATGTTAATGTTTTTCTCAATTTATGTAGTTTATTGACTTGTTGTGTTAGCAGATTGGAGGTAGGGTCATGGTTGATGCTTCATCTCCTGCATCAGCATTATTAAGCATCTCAAAGAAATTAATGTTTAATTTCTGCCACTGTCATGCTTTTCAAAGTAAAGTTGGTAAACTAGTAAAATTTCGTGGTGCACTCTGTTGTATTTCTGCAACTTTTTAATGGTCGACGAGAGTGAGTAGTGAGCTGAGTTGCAGCATAATAAAATGATAAACAAATCATGACCTTTATGTGGCAGCCTCAAGCTGAGTTATATTCAGTCTGCTTATAAGTTTTAGGGCAGCATAAAAGAGTATAAACCATTGGTATGGGCTATAATACATAATTTTGAATGGGCAACCCCACATTGTTGTATTTCCAGGCTGCTTCCGTTAGTTTACCGGTTGATTCTCTTGTTTGGGTGGAGGATCCTGATGAAGCCTGGATAGATGGGGAAGTTTTGGAGGTTAATGGTTCAGACATAAAGGTTCTCTGCACTTCTGGTAAAATGGTAAGTGAGCACATGGCATCTTATTTTAGGAAATAAGTAAATGATGAGCTAGTTCATTGAACGAATAGGACATTGAGTTGTATCTTGCTTACTTTTTCTAACACATTGGTAATCAAGCAGAGCTTTGGGATATGACGAACCTCGTTCATTTACTTGCTGAAATCTGTGGTAGGTTATTGTTAAGTCTTCTAGTGTCTACGCCAAAGATGTTGAAGCTCCACCTTCTGGTGTCGATGACATGACGAAGCTGGCTTATTTGCACGAACCAGGAGTCTTGCATAATTTAAAGGCTAGATATGATATTAATGAAATATATGTGAGTTTCTTGTCCTTTTTTAAGATCTCTCTTTTTAATGTTCCGGAGTAATTGTCTTTAATGAAGTAACCTAATAAATGATGATTACATACATATACAGGGAATATATTAATCGCTGTCAATCCTTTTAGAAGGCTACCTCACTTATATGATACACATATGATGGCCCAATATAAAGGTGCAGCTTTTGGGGAGCTAAGTCCTCACCCTTATGCAATTGCAGATGCAGCATACATGTTTGTGCTTCTCTATTATTTATGAACCAAACAGCCTATTTTGAAATTGTCATTTAAAAATATATTTACTGTGGATGCAGACTTATGATCAATAAATAGTAACTCAGTCAATATTAGTTAGTGGGAAGAGTGGCGCTGGTAAAAAAGAAAGCACCAAGCAACTCATGCGCTATCTTGCTTACATGGGCGGGAGAGCTGCGGCTGCAGGTAGTAGATCAGTCAAGCAGCAAGTCCTGGAGGTAATAAATCTTACACTGTTGTACCTAAAGCGTGGACGATTGATTGCCAATAATTGTTGTTTTTGTAAAACCAAATATCATCAATTGCCATCGAATCTTAATCTGATCTTCGCGATGACTGCATTTTTGCTTATTGCAGTCTAATCCTGTTCTGGAAGCATTTGGTAATGCGAAAACTGTCAGAAACAATAACTCAAGGTTGGATAGATTTTTAGTTTGTTAAGTGATCAGAGGGCATAAGTGCTATAGTAAGCTCTGGTTGGATTTCTTTGAAAATAATTTCCACTTAGTTGTAATTTCGATTGTAGACGTTTCGGTAAGTTTGTGGAGATCCATTTTGACCAGAAGAGAAGGATTTCAGGAGCTGCAGTCAGAACGTATTTACTCGAAAGATTTCGTGTTTGATGATTCCAAAGAATACTTGGCTACAAGAAGGGCAATGGATGTTGTTGGCATAAGCTCTGAAGAGCAGGTATCTTTGGGAAATTACTATGACAGCAAATATGCTTAAATCTGGATTTTCTTCATACTTTCTTGGTTACCTTATGCATTCTTCCCACGATGCAATATTTCGGGTAGTGGTAGTAATTCTCCATCTTGGAAACATTGAATTTGCAAAGGGGAAGGAGATAGATTCGTCTGTGCCCAAAGATGAGAAATCTTGGTTTCATCTGAGAACTGCTACTGAGCTATTCATGTAAGTGGTATATTATTAACATTGAATCAATGCATACTATTCTCTTTTACTGGTTTGAAGCATTTCTTTTATACACACACACATACACATTTGTATATAGACACAGAGTAGCCACTAAACTTATATTTTACTCATAGGTGTGATGTAAAGGCTCTAGAGGATTCCCTTTGCAAACGCATTACTGTAACTCGTGAAGAAACCATCACCAAATGGTTGGATCCAGAAGCTGCACTTACCAGTAGAGACGCTCTTGCAAAAGTTGTGTAATCGAGATTGTTTGACTGGTAAGATTTAGTTTTGTGTCTAGACAGGAATTACATGACAGGTTCAGTTATCTTCTTTGCTTGTAGCATTCTTTACTTCTACAAAAATAAATTGTCAGTTTATTCAGACCATTCAACGTTTGTTTGCAGGCTGGTTGATAAGATTAATAGTTCAATTGATCAAGATCCCAATTCTAAATCTTTGATTGGCGTGCTGGATATCTATGGATTTGAGAGTTTCAAGACTAACAGGTGCTTTACTTGTTGCCTTTTGGTTGGATTGTACGTTAGTTATATCTTGGAGTGAACTATTAAAGATTTCCCTTGACATCTCCACAAGCAATCAAGTGGCATGGTACTTCACCTTGTGTCAATGGTTACATTTATTTTATTGAAATTGTATTTTATTTATCTGTACACTTTCATTGATCATATTTAACGTGGACTTTAGATCTTGTTGTTAGTTGTTAGTTAACTGTTCTCAGTTTCTTTATCCGTCTGATATTTATGGAAGATTAGGGACGCACACTTTAGTATCTTGTTACATTTTGGTAACACAGAGTGTCTGAAATTTTTTGCATCTCAAAGCTGATTAGTTTTGGATTATCCTTTTGTATAATGCATCATTTTTGTGGATTATGTCTGCAGCTTTGAACAATTTTGTATCAATTTAACAAATGAGAAGCTTCAGCAGCACTTCAATCGGGTTCTGGCTGTCTCCTTATCTTTTTGCTCTAATTTTTTGTCCTATGCAAAGCTTTATGAAACCTACCAATGTTTTTGCATCATGCTTTCAAAATGGAACAAGAAGAGTATACAAAAGAAGAAATTAACTGGAGCGACATTGAGTTCATCGATAATCAAGATATACTTGATCTGATAGAAAAGATTTGTGCTAATTTTGTGAGTGCATAAGGTTTTACAATTCTTTTCATGCAAATATCCCAAAATATATTTCTAGTCAGTTGAGTCAGTAAAGGAAAAGTTGTTGCTTTCGTCTTTGTAAAATCTGTGCAGTTCTTTTGGCAGTCACTTGTCTTCCATTAGGAATATGTTATTCTCTCTGCAAACGTTTGCTGGATTTACTATTGCAGTGTTTTTCTGACTCGTTTTGCTAACTTGTTGTGATCGTAGAACCTTTTAGGTTAAGTATTTCCTTATTGCAGGTTTAGGGTTTAATAGCTTCAAAGATGATTTTTCCATAGATAAGCAGTAATAACAGGTAGCAAAACGCTTATGCACAGAATATAAAAATCTACAAAGATGTTCTTGTAGTAGAAGACCGAAAATCATGTTATTACGATGCTTTTTGGCTGCCTAGCTGATAACTGTTCTGGCCTGCCAACGTGAAATGTAGTTAACAATTGCTTCTGCTTAAGTAACTATTTTAAAATACTTCCAGGCATGAAAATTATTTTTTACAACCTATTAGTTATTTTTAAAAATTGTTTTATCAATTAAATGGGTATTTAACAAATGGCTCTCTTATTTTCTGATTTAGCCTAATTAACTAGCTCAATTTCAACCCCAATTCAATCAAACCACGCCCAGAGTCTACCCAGCCCAAACCCCTTATCTACCCGACCCAGTTCTTGTTAGATCCTGGACATTTTAGATCAATAGTCCAGATCTCTCCTTACCTAATTTAAACTAGCACATTCCCCCTAAACCCTAATCAATTTACCACACTTCCCCGCAGTCATATGTTCCTCTCTTCTCTCAAATTCTCTCGACCTAAACCCTAATCTCCCAAATGCCGTCATTCACCTACTGCTCTCTTATGGTGGTTCTTCACCACCTCAGGCCTCTAATGGCCTCCTGTTTGCTATGGCGTCTCTATTTTTTTGGATCCTTGAAGAGATCCTCAAGGGACCTAGGCGGTCTATTTACACTTTGGGTTTTCTTGCTGGTTTCAGGCTATTTAGCTTGATCTTGAGTAATATCTTTCTCATTATTTTTCTTGGATCCATGGTTTCCCAAGTCTGGGCATGTCTCTGTTGCTTTTCCAAAAAAAAAACCCTAATTTTCTTTATCCTTTGATCTTCACAGATCTGTCCAGATCTGAGATGAATCAAGTTTGTCCATATATTTTTACGAAAGTCTTATGGTTTTTAATCGATTCTCTGTTTTTCATAAAAAACCTAGGGTTTACTGAACTCACTCTTTTAAAGAATTTCCGATTTTTGAGTGTTTAATCGTGGTTCTTAAGTGTTACTGACTGATTCGTGTTAATATTGTTTGGACACTAGTCGATTTATGCTAAAACCCTAATTTCTCATATTTTTGCTTCGATTCTAAATCTTTCCGTGTTACTGTCTACATTGTTTGGTCTATATTTTGAATTTCATGATTTCCTTAGTATCTTGTGACTTCTACCCTAGTTCATCTCTACTAAGGTTTCTGAGTCGATCTCTTGTTTCATTTATATGTTTTTATGAAGTTTTGTTCATCCTACTCATCTATTTGTGGAAAATTGATATTTTTCACTCTCTTTAAATTAGTATTATTTTGAATTTTGATTTACTGATTTGCTTGGTCAAAATTATGCTTCGATTTTTAATTTATTCCCTTGTTTATGACTCTAATTGTTCTTATTACCTTATTGTCTATAACATTACTGATTCTTCATGATTACTTACTTAATTAAACTTCTGTTTGTTTACCTCTTTACTTAGGTCTGATTTGATTTTCTTTCCTTAAGTGACTCCTGTCCTTTAACCGTTGGGTATTTGTCCTTAATTGAAGGAAGACTATGCTAATTTCATGTGTGATTGATTTTGTAATTTCCCTGATTGCTAAATTATGATTTATTTACCTTATTCTGCTCCTCTACTAAACTGCTATATATACTCTCCTTTACTCTCAGTTCAAGACACGAAAAATTGGTTCAAAAAATTACTCTCATACTCTCAAAATCTCTCTCTCTATTCTTCTCGGTTACTTGCACTTCTCACTGACTTAGCCAACTGTAAGTCAAGGCTAGCTATTTGCACTATCTCTGCTCTATACTATCTGTTCTCTCCTTAACTGGTATGTCCTGATTCAATTTAAATCCTGAAATTATGTGTTCCGTTGTTGTTTCAGTCCATTAGTTATGACTTTCAATCTTGCTTATTGCTTACTGTCATGTTGCTCAATGTGTAACCAGCATGCCTAGATCACATTGCCTAACTACTGTCTCACCCAACATGTTGGAGTTTGTTCTGTTAGAAGCTATAACTATTTTATTTACCCACAATGATCTGCTTACCATGCCCAATCTTGTCTAGTGATAATTGCATGCATCTTGTTTGCTCATTGGCATGTCCAAGCTACATTGCTTGTTTACTGTCTCACTTAGTATGTCTAAACTCTGTTTGATGTATATGTGATCAGTATTTCTATACTATGAATGCTTATGTAGTGCTTGCCTGGTTTGTTCATCCAAGTCTTGCCTACTCTACTTTACTAATGAGATCCTGCTAAGTCATCTAGACCTTCAAAGTACTCTAGTTGTATGTTTTCCAAGGTTTATATGTTCTCAATATGTCTTTTTCTGTAATCTTTGTAACTAACTTGTCAATTCTATGACTTTTGAGAAGTTTTTGCATCTGTTTGCTTATACACTAGGGTGTATTCTATGTGTCCCCAACCTCTCTCTCCATGTCTGGAATATGTTTTCCCCAAAGTGTTTCTGAAGCTGTTTGTTCTGTGACTCATATTCTGATTTCAAAAAAAGTAAAAGATTCCATGTTTTTCTCAAAGCTGTTTTACCACCCAAACTATTACTGGTTTTAGAAAATCTCTTCATTCCTAAGAGCATTCCTTATACTGTTCACCAAAACCTTTTTTTTCAAAATTATGAACTCTCACTTACTCTTAGATTATTAAGTCATGCCCATCTAGTATGTGTACTTCTTAGAGACCCTTGAGATCTCTCTAAACTCTGGCATATTAGGACTAGCTCTTCCACACTGCACGTAAATAAGTCCTTATTTGAGAAAGGTCTGGGTTTGAGCACTGCCCGAGATCCTTGAGGTCCTTAGGGAACTTGACGCACCATGACATGAAATTGGCTATGAAACTATGGGCATATGAGACTACTGAATGCTTGGTATATCAGGATCTACTTTGGGCCTACTTCAGGCTCTCTATAGCTTAATTTCTATTCAATCATTAGTCTGTAATAACTAATTATAAATAGATATTTGGGTGACTAGTGAAAAGGGAGGGTAGTTGTATACTGTGGGTAAAGTTGGGTAGATAATATACATATAGGGTTCATTTTGGTTCAAATATGGTCTTGTTAGATAACATGCCTATAGGGTTGTTTTGGTTCAAATATGTTTTTGTTAGATAATATGCCTATAGGGTTTTGTTTTGGTCAAATAAGTTCTGCCTGTCTTACTCTACATTATTAGACACCATGCCTATAGGGAATAAAATAAGTAAGGTTCAGTTTCCATTACGGCATATATTCAAATTTGACTCTTTAGAAATCATGACTATAGGATCTAAAATCAGCTTTAATTATAGAAATTATGCCTATAGTATCTAAAAATCAATTTAATTAGAACTCACACCAGTAGGTTTCGAATCTGTTTAATTAATTATCCTACTCGTTTCTTTAATAGTCTTCCACGTTGTGTTAATTAATATCACTAGAAAGCATGCCTATAGGATAAAGGACTTCAAAATATCTTCCCAGAATTGTGAATGCGTATATACACTTAGGCAAGCCTTAGGGCGTTAAATAATTGTGAAACAAATTCTATTTATATGTGAGATTATCTAGGCTTAACATGCTATAAAATCAGTAGGCAAACTGGTTAAGATTCCACCACTTTCTTTATGTATGTCCTAAATCTTTAGCATTCATCCAGATACCATGTTCTTAGTATTTCTGAACTTCTTTAGAAAATTTGTGTTTTAGATGTGTTGTTTGATTGCATATATTCATGCGGAGGTAAATATGAGCCTTCTAACTTCCTGTCCTTACTTGCTTGTCCTATATGTTATTTGCATGTCACCTAGATTTTACCTTTTACAAACTTTAGGCTGTCTAGAACTGTCCAGATTTCGAGGTCCCAAATTCTTCCAGGACCATAAGGAAGGGTCGGGTAGCAGCACACTTAGAAGACGTTAATTAAACTCGCTCATAACCACTAAGGGAAGGGTAATGGATAGTAAGGGGATTTGATGACTATGCGCTAATGTCATGTGTAGCCCCTCGTTGAGGAGTGATTACCGAGCATTGCATGGGTATGATCCTATAGGCTAATCAACTTAGGACTTCCCTTTCCCAATTCCATGCGTGTTTAAATTCTTTGAACTTCCTTTTCTTTACACATGCATGTTGTCCAAACCTCTCTACCTTCATTACCTGAACTTCCTTGATTATATATGTATTTATAATGTGAAAACTACTTTTATTTGCAAAACTTGTTTACTTGTTAAAATGACTAATTCATATAGTTTAAGTTTGGCCGGGACCCACCGTTGGGGACCGCGAGGGGTGCCTAACACCTTCTCCTCAAGGTTATTTCGAGCCTTTACTCTAATCTCTAGTAATGCAAACTAGTTACATGAGTTAATTGCTCTAGGTGCCCTTATGCACCATAATCCGTTAAGTGGCGACTCTTCAAAATACCCAATTTCCAAAAGGAAACTAGTTGTTCCCCCATGAATGTCGAAACCCGGATTTCACCCCAATAAGGGAGGAAAAAGGGGGCGCGAAGAATCTTCGCACCTGTGATCTCTGCTCACCTCTCCCTTTGCCACTCCCATGGCTCTTTCGTTGCTTCTACGGACTCGCACCTGCGGTTCCCACTCCGTATGTGCGAATACACCACCAGCAGCAAAACTTCAGCTACTTCTCAAATCAAAATCCAAGTCTGTCAACCACCTAAAATCAACCTGAGGCCCCCGAGACCTTAACGAAACATACCAACAAGTCTTATAACCCAATACGAACTTAGTCGAACCCTCAAATCACCTCAAAAAACCATCGAAAACATGAATTGCACACGGATTCAAGCCTAATGAACTTTGAAATTTTCAAATTCTACAAATGACGCCGAAACCTATCAAATCACGTCTGATTTACCTCATATTTTGCACACAAGTCATAAATGACACCATGAACCTAATCATACTTCTGAAAATCCAATCCGACCTCGATATCAAAAAATCCACTCTCAGTCAAACTTCCAAAATTGCAACTTTCGCCATTTCAAGCCTAATTCTACTACGGACCTCCAAATCACAATCCACACATGCTCCTAAGTCCAAAGTCACGAAACAGAGCTAACGGAACCATCAAAATTCAAAGACGAGGTCATTTACATTTAAGTCAACATACAGTCAACTTTTTCAAGTTAAACATTTAATTTAGAGACTAAGTGTCTCAATTCACTTTGAAATCTCTCCGGACCGGAACTAACCAACTCGGTAAGTGATATAATAGTTGTAGAGTACAAAAGGAGCAGAAAATGGGGGAACGGGTCTACAAATCTCGAATTGACCGGGCGGGTCGTTACATTCTCCCCCTCTTAAACAAATGTTCGTCCTCGAGTGGGTCTAGAAATATACTTGGAGCCACAAATAGGTGTGGATATCTGCTCCGCAACTCCCGCTGGTCTCCCAAATAGCCTCCTCTATGGGCTGACCTTTCTGCTGCACCTTCACTTAAGCTATATCCTTTGACCTCAACTTTCGAACCTGCCGATACAAAATGGCCATTGACTCCACATCATAAGTCAAATCACCATCCAACTAAACCGTGCTGAAATCCAAAACATAAGGCGGATCGCCGACATGCTTCCAGAGCATAAAAACATGAAATACTGGATGCACACTCGACAAGCTAGGTGGAAAGGCAAGCTTGTAAGCCACCTCCCCAATCCTCTAAAGTACCTCAAAAGGTCCAATAAACTGAGGGATCAACTTGCCCTTCTTCTCGAACCTCATAACACCCTTCATGGGTGAAACATTCAGCAGAACCTTCTCTCCAACCATGTAAGACACATCATGGACCTTCCTGTCGGCATAGGTCTTCTGTCTAGACTACACCGTGCGAAGCCGCTCCTGAATCAATTTAACCTTGTCCAAAGCATCCTGAACCAAGTTACTACCCAATAGCCTAGCCTTACCCGACTCAAACCAACCCACCAAAGACCTACACTGTCTCCCATACAAAGCTTCATACGGAGCCATCTGAATACTCTACTGATAGCTGTTGTTATAAGCAAACTCCGTGAGTGGAAAGAACTAGTCCCGTGTATCCCCGAAATCAATGCCACAAGTGTGTAACATGTCCTCCAACATATGAATAATGTGCTCGGACTGTCCGTCTGTATGAGGATGAAATGTTGTACTAAACTCAACATGAGTGCCTGATAAAGTAGGATTTTAACGTGTTTTATGGCCTTACTTGCCTATTACTTTGGTCATAAATTGCTACAAAATAGTCCCAAAATGCTTAAAATTTGTGCTTGATTGCAAGTTTGAGCGACAAAGTGACAAATGTCAAAGATCGGCTCAAAACGGAGTGAATCCTGCTCAACTGTCAAATACCAAGTGAAATGAGAAATAGGAAACTTAGCGCGGACCGCGCAAGAATGAACGCGACCGCACTAGGAGATTCAGAGACCTACCATATCAACCTACAAGCCCACGGGGCCGCGGTATATATCAATGCAGTCCGCGTTAATGAGATTCAGAGAGTTGATAGATCAGGCTTGAGGCAACGCGGCCGCGCTACCTTTTTGCGCAGTCCGCGTACAGGAGAATCAGAGACTTAAATCTTTGGGAGTTAAAGCCACGCAGCCGCGCTACCTTTTTGCGCGGTCCGCGATACTGAGGTTCAGAGACTGGTAGATTTGGCCAAGTCAAGCAATGTGCTCCGCATTACCTTTTTATGCGGACGCGCCAACTTTCACCGCGGCCGCGCTGCACTTTTGTGTGGTTTGCGGTCCTCAACTTCAGAGAGTTAAAATTCACGAGTTCAAGAGCCAACGCGGGCGCGCTACCTTTTTGCGCGGTTCGTGCTGACCCCATAGGGGTATTTTTGTCCAGTTTTTCCAGCTACTATAAATAGAACATTTTACCATTTTTAGGTTAAGTTTTTGTACCAGATATTGAGTTGCGCTCGTGAGAACCGAAGTTTTAGTCTATTTTGGCATTTTAGCATTAAATTCTCAATAGTTTCTTGTAGTTTCTTCTTAGCAATTAATTAATGTGTTTAGTTCTTATTCTATTTCTTTTGTTTCTTATTTAATTATGTCTAGCTATCTAGGGTTATGGCTCAACCCTAGTTTGGGTAGTTGATGGGTGTTTCCATCTAGGGTGAGATTAAAATTGGATGTTTGTTATTTGGATTAATTTTGTGTTTCAATTTTGAATTTGTGGTTGCAAACACAGATTCAAGCTTAGTGGGTCTAACTCTTCTTGAGAAAGAGAGTCCATGACCCTAAAATTAACCCAACAAGGAATTGGCATAGACCTATGAGAAATGGTTGTCCCAATTAACGGGTTAAACCTCGAGAGAGTAATTACCCTACTTGAACCCCGGTTGCTTCATCTAATTGGCCTACCCAATTGGTCTCGAGAGAGCCAATTGGCAAAATCATTCTCTCTACTGAGAGGTGTGATAATGGGTGCAAATGTGCAACGGTTATAGCATAAACTCCAAATATATCAATCTCCCCTAAGTAACTTCTACCCGTTGACTAGCCACCTAGCTAGTTTCACGATTCTAGTCTCTTTCTCTATATTACACACAACTTAGCAATATTCTTGTAGATTAATTATGCCTTAATTATTAGTTTATAATAGTAGTGATAAATACAAAAACCACAAAAATGTTAGAAGTACAATTAGAAGCACATAGGCAACTCTAGGCTAGACAGACAATACAACTCCATTCCAAGCTCCCTGTGGAAATTCGATCCCGAACCACTATTTGGGTAAAAGCTATTGCGACCTGCTCTTCCTACCACTGTATAGTGTCGAGTTGGCAGCGATCAACTTTTTGGCGCCGTTGCCAGGGAGCTTACGGTGTATACTATCTATGTAGCTAGTTTTGTGATTTGCTTCTCTTTCCTTCTTGTTCACTAATTTTGTTTGTGTCGATCAATCAGGTACAAATGGCCCTCAATGGTAATGATCCTCTTGGCGGTGCCTTGGCGGGGGAGGAGGTTGAAGATCTTGAGAAAGATGAGCTTCCAACACCTCAAGTTCCACGTAGAGGTAGAAATGCCAATGCAAATGCTAATCCGAATGAGAATATTCCAGAACCTCCTCCACCACCGCCAAAAGTGGCTCCAAGAGTCCTTCCGAATCAAGGATATGCGAGTGACCTCGTTCCTCCCCGAATCCAGTTGGGGAATTTTCAAATCACAAATGTCATGTTGACCTTGCTCGAGCAAAGAGGATATTTTACGGGCACCTCCGACCAAAATGCTTACAAGCACTTAAAGGGGTTCGTAGATACATGCTAGGGTAGTAAGAAGACAAACGTATCCGAGGATGCGTTAAGACTGAGGCTTTTCCCGTTCTCTCTCTGGGGTAAAACGTTGGATTGGTTAGAAAGGCTCCCTAATCATTCTATCACCACACGGGATGAATTGGCGGACACGTTTATTGCCAAGTTCTTTTCTCCAAGTCATATGACGGCTCTTCGGGATGAGATTCTAGCTTTTAAGCAAGATCCAACGTAACCTTTGCATGAGATATTGGAAAGATATAGAACAATGGTGAAAGAGTGCCATAATAACGACATGACCAAGGCAATGATTCAACAAACCTTTTATCGGGGCATCACACCACGAATCAGTGCATTGTGAACCAATTAGCCGGAGGGAACTTCATGAAACTTTCTTACCAAGAGGCATGTGATGTACTTGATGAAATGGCCGACACCTCTTCGGCATGGCAAAGTCAAGAAAATGTGCCCCAAGGTGACCCCACAGTCATCCATTTGCACAAGGAATTGCATGATCATGGCCAAGCTATAGCTGAGATTACAATAACTATGAATCAATTGGCGAAGGCGCAATTGCAACAAGTCCAAAACCCGCGTCAAATCAATGCAATGGAAAATGTTTCTATATTAAAAAGGAGGCAAAGAGGGCAACAACAACCTCAAGGAAGTTGCGAGCAATTTGACAACAACAATGATGGTGGTGGTTATTCAAATGATTGCTATGATGAGCAAAGCGAAGAATGTCAATATGTCAATAATTACCAAGGGAATAGAGGAAATCAAGGGAATCACCAATGGCGACCCCAAGGAAATTGGGGAAATCAACAAAGCGGGGTAATTGGAATAATAACAACCAACAACAAGGTGGTGACAATTGGAACAACAACAATCAAAACAACAATTGGGGTAATCAAGGTGACAATCAAGGAAATTGGAACGGGAACAATAACAATTGGAGCAACAACAACAATAATCAAGGAGGGTGAAATAATAGCGGAACTCAAGGCAACCGGGGGCAAGGCTTTCAAAGGCCCCCTATGTACCAACAACCGAACAATCCACCTCCCTTTCAATCTCAAGGGTCTAGTTCTTCGGGTAGTGATATGGGGAGAATAGAAATGATGTTCGAACAAATGATGAAGAAGAACCAAGACTCTGATGCTCAATTGGCTTCTCATAATACCTCTATCCGAAATTTGGAGGTGCAACTTGGCCAAATCTCTCAATCATTAAATAATCGACCTAAGGGTGCTCTACCAAGTGATACGGTAGTAAACCCGAAGGCCGGTAACAATCATTTGATGGTAGTTACAAAAGGAGTGGAAGAGGCGGTGACGTGCATGCCTCGAATAAAAATCAAGTTGTGAATGACGAAGTTGAGTTGCATGACGACAATGTGCCTTTGGATGTTGAAAATGTGGTTGAACCAAATGTGACTAATGATGTGCGCATTGATATTGATGATGAGGCCGGGGTAGAGACTCAAGATGTCATGAACCCATCTAGGGAACGCATTATTGATATGCTCGAGCCGGTGGTGCCCAAGGCCAAGGTACCCTTGCCTAGGCCGCCCCCACCTTACCCTCAATGGTTGGCAAAGCAAAAAGGTGATAATCAATTCAAACATTTCATTGAAATGATGAAGAGTCTTACTATCAATGTGCCATTGGTGGAGGCACTTGAACAAATGCCGGGGTACGCAAAGTTTATGAAGTATTTGGTAACCAAGAATAGGTCGATGGAGTGTGAAACAATTAAAATGACGCATCAAGTGAGTTCTATTGTTCATTCTATGGCCCCAAAACTTGAAGACCCCGGAGCTTTCACTATCCCTTGCACTATCGGTAGTGCGGAATTTGCCAAGGCACTTTGTGACTTGGGGGCTAGCATTAACTTGATGCCTTATTCAGTTTTCAAGACTTTGGGAATCGGACAACTTAGACCAACTTCAATGAGACTTCAAATGGCGGATCGATCGATGAAGCGACCCTTGGGCATAATTGATGATGTTCTTGTCCATATTGATAAATTCATATTGCCGGTCGACTTTGTCATATTGGATTGTGAGGTGGACTTTGAAGTGCCAATCATTCTTGGGAGACCTTTCCTAGCTACGGGGAAGGCGTTGGTTGATGTTGAAGCGAGTGAGTTGACATTCCTACCTCCACACCTCAGGTATGAATTTTTTGGCTCTAATTCAACTCTTCCAGTTATTCTTTCTTCTTGCCTAACTAACATGCAGGTTGACGCCACTTTGGCAGTTCTTCAAAAGTGCAAAAAGGCGATTGGGTGGACATTGACCGATATTTGGGGGACAAGCCCCGCATTTTGCATGCATAAAATCATCTTGGAGGAGGATGCAAGGCCTTCACTTGAACATCAAAGAAGACTGAATGAGGAAATGCAAGAAGTGGTAAAGAAAAAGGTTATCAAGTGGCTTGACGCCGGTGTGGTTTATCCGATCTCCGATAGCTCATGGACCTCTCCGGTCCAATGTGTACCAAAGAAAGGTGGGATGACGGTAGTAACCAATGCCAACAACGAGATTATTCCTACTTGGACGGTTATAGATTGGAGAGTTTGTATGGATTAGAGGAAGCTCAACAAGATGACAAGAAAGGATCATTTTCCATTACCATTCCTTGACCAAATGCTCGATCGTCTTGCGGGCCGGGCTTTTTATTGTTTTCTAGATGGTTACTCGGTGTACAATCAAATTCTAATTACCCTGAAGGATCAAGAGAAGACGACCTTTACATGTCCTTATGGCACATTCGCTTTCTCGAGAATGCTATTTGGACTATGTAATTCTCCGGCGACCTTCCAACGTTGTATGATGGCAATTTTCACCGACATGGCATAGGATATCTCAAAGATCTTCATGGATGATTTCAGTGTGGTTGGGGATTCATTTGAGGAATTCTTAGTGAATTTGGATAGGGTATTGGCTAGATACGAAGAAACCAACCTTGTGCTCAACTGGGAAAAATGTCATTTTATGGTGGAAGAGGGTATAGTGTTGGGTCACAAGATCTCGAAGCAAGGAATTGAAGTTGATAAGGCAAAAATTGAGGTCATTTTGAGGCTTCCTCCCCCTACTTCTGTCAAAGGGGTGAGGAGTTTTCTTGGGCATGCCGGGTTTTACCGGCAATTTATTAAAGACTTCTCGAAAGTTGTGAACCCACTTTGCAAAATGTTAGAGAAAGAAGCCAAGTTCATCTTTGACGAAAAATGCATGGAGGCTTTTGAGCTTTTGAAGCACAAGTTGACCACAACTCTTATTATCACTGCACCTAATTGGGGTTTGCCCTTTGAACTTATATGTGACACAAGTGATGTGGCGGTAGGGGCAGTGTTAGGTCAATGGATCAACAAGATGTTCCATCCCATGTATTATGCTAGCAAAATGATGAATAAAGCCCAAAGAAATTGCACGGTGACGGAGAAAGAGCTATTGGCTATTATGTTTGCTATGGAGAAATTTCAGCCTTATCTTATGGGGGCCAAGGTGATTGTGCACACGGACCATGCCGCCCTTAGGTATTTGATGACCAAGAAGGACTCTAAAGCAAGATTAATGAGATGGGTGTTACTTCTTCAAGAATTTGATTTAGAAATAGTGGACCGGAAGGGAAGTGAAAATCAAGTTGCGGACAATTTGTCCCGGTTGGAGGAAGAAGGGAGGCTATGTGATGGCATTGAGATAAATGATACATTCCCCGACGAGCAACTTCTCTTCATTTCTACGTGTGATATGCCTTGGTTCGCGGACATCGCCAACTTCATTGTGACCGAAAATGTTCCGTGTGAGCTCTCTTCCAACCAAAGGAAGAAACTCAAGCGGGATAGCTTGGACTTTTATTGGGATGATCCGTATTTGTTTAAAATTTGCACGGATGGTGTGATAAGAAGATGCATCCCGGAAGGTGAAAAATTGAGCATATTGGAGGCTTGTCACTCCTCTCCCTATGGTGGCCATCATGGAGGGGTGAGGACGGCTTCAAAGGTTTTGAGTTGCGGTTTCTATTGGCTGACGTTGTTTAAGGATGCTAGTGACTTGGTGAAGAGATGTGATTCATGTCAAAGAGCCGGCAGAATTTCAAAAAAAGATGAGATGCCTCTCAATACGATTCTCGAGGTGGATATTTTTTATTTTTGGGGCATTGATTTCATGGGTCCGTTCGTATTCTCGTGGCAGTGGACTATGTTTCAAAGTGGGTTGAAGTTGTGGCTTTACCCAACAACGAAGCTCGGAGTGTTGTGGCATTCTTGAAAAAGAGTATCTTCACAAGGTTTGGCACCCCTCGAGCAATCATTAGTGATGGGGGGTTCCACTTTTGCAACAAGGCTTTTGACTCATTCCTTGTTAAGTATGGAGTTAATCACAAAGTGACCACCCCCTATCACCCTCAAGCTAGTGGTCAAGTGGAAGTCTCCAATCTGGAAATAAAGAGTATCTTGTCCAAAACGATAAATGCTAATAGGATCGATTGGGTGAAGAAATTGGATGATGCTCTATGGGCCTATCGGACGGCTTACAAGACTCCAATCGGTATGTCTCCATATCGGTTGATGTTTGGCAAAGCTTGCCATCTTCCGGTGGAATTGTAGCACAAGGCTATGTGGGCATTGAGAAAGTTGAACTTGGAATGGGATGTTGCGGCAAATCTCCGGGTTGAGCAACTAAATGAGCTTGATGAGTTTAGATTTCATGCCTACTCCAGCTCGTCCTTATATAAGGACAAGATGAAGTACTTTCACGACAAATATGCTCGGGGAAAGGAATTCAAGGTTGGTGATATGGTTCTTCTTTTCAACTCCCGGTTGAGGTTATTTCCGGGAAAGCTCAAGCCAAAGTGGAGTGGTCCATTTGAAGTGGTATGTGTGACTCCTTTTGGTGCTCTTGATCTCAAGAACAAGAATGGTGAAATATTCCGGGTCAATGGGCATCGTGTCAAGCATTATTTGGGAAAGTTTGATGATAGTCACGTGGTGGCACTCATTCACTTGAAGTGATATGATGGTAACATGCGTCGTGCAGCGACATTAAATCAGGCTCTTCTTGGGAGGCAACCCGTGTCTTTTTATTTCTCTTTGATTTTCTTTTTTAGATTAGGATTTTTGAACTAATTGTTTGTGAGATGTTGTAGGGATTGTGTTGAAACAGTGCAAAGCAAAAACAAACAAAAATTGCACTCTTTGAAGTTTGCCAGTGCGGCCGCGGTGTATTTTTGCGCGGTCCGCGCTGGCATGAGCCAAGTTGCAAAGTCTTTGAAGTTTGTAGCGCGGCCGCGGTGCGGTTTTGCGCGATCCGCGGTGGACCTTCGCGTCCGCGGTGCACTATAATGCGGCCGCACAAGGTTGCCTTCTGAAACTTCAGATTTGAAACCTAGCGCGGTCCGCGGTCACTTTTACGCGGCCGCGCTGGTAGGTAAGTTCGGGGCCCCACCATTTTCTATAAATAGAGACCTTAGGCCTCAATTTACACTTTTTGCCAATTGAAAGCCTAAGCCCTAAATTTTTATTGTTCATACCTCTGAGACTAATCTTCATGTATGCTTTCCTTGAGTGCCTGATTCTTCTTATTCCTGGTAACATTTCACACATTTGTCTTTAATTATTTCATATGTTTTACTTTTGTTTGTTTCCCAGTAGTTGTAGCTTCTTCTTTCTTTCTGTTTTTCTTAGGTTTAATGATTAGGTTAGTTTATATGTTGGTTTTGGATGTTGGGCATGATTTTCATATTGGGGAATTGAGTAGGGACAACTAGGATTAAAAAACTTGAACAAAATTGGGCGAATTTGTCAAACCCTAACTTGATCCCTAACTGTTGGCTCAACGCGGCCGCGATCATTTTCTCGCGGTCCGCATGGCCTTGACGCGACCGCACTACTGATGGTGCAGTCCGCGGTGGCCTTTGATTTGATATGAAGTCTGCTTCCAGCGCGGCCGCGTCCCTATTTGTGTTGTCCACACTGGCCCAACGCGGTCGCGCACCCATTTTACGCGGTCCGCATTGGGAGATTCAGAGAGGTGTTTTTTTTTGGGTTTGTTCAGTGCGGCCCGCGGTTGCCTTAGAGCGGTCCACGATGCCCTGTTCTGCAATGGCTTCTGCAATCTTTTCATCTGCTGCTCTGAAATTGTTTTCACTAACTGATACACTGCTTGTGCTTAAACTAACAATGTTAGACATGTTTGCTTACAGATCATGGTTAAACAAAGAGGCGGTAAACAAACACAACAACCCGGGATAGGTGGTGCCTCCCGAGGGGGTAAGGGTAAGAGAATAGCAAAACTCACGCCCCGGGCTCGGGAGAACATTAAAAAGGCCCGAAAACTGATACGGGCTGCTGATAGGGCGCCTCTCATTCTTTGGGGAGTGAGTATGTGCCCTCCAAAAGCATATCCTTAGATTCTGTCCCAACTCACATAACCGACCCCCTCAACCTAGTTGATACTCCTCCAACATCACCCTCAATCAAAAGACCAGTGAATGTAATCTCAGATTCGTCTGATGAGTCTGTAGCCGGTAGTGAACATTACTCCACCTCCCCCGCAACTTCATTATCTGGGGAGAGTGCAGTACAAGGTGAGGGAGGTGAGCCTCAGATTGGGGATATTGAAGGAACTAGAAAACCCAAAGTTTGGGAAGATCGATTCGTCAGTCAGGTGACATTTCACAAGTTCAGGCAGTGGTGGCTGGTGAGGAAGTTGATACCGGAGAGAAGTTTTATTGATACTGGCCTTTTACCCCATAACCCAAACATGCAGAGGAAGTTCCAAACTACACATGGTTGGGAATTTTTCAAGGAAAAGTGCATTGAAGCTAATGAGCACATGGTTAGAGAATTCTACTGTAATATGGCTCACATTGTCAAGGATACGAAGGTGACCAAAGTGAGATACAAAAATGTGGTGTTTGATGGGAAATCCTTAAATGACTACTCCGGGTTCTAGGATGAGGATGAGGATGAGGATGAGTCGCTTTATCTGGCTAAGTTAGCGATGGGTGAGGAAGTTCGACCTTGGTTGGCCTAGTTCTTGGCAATCCCAGGTACTGTTCCAACATGGTTGCAAGCAGGGAAGAAAATATACAGGAACACCTTCAACTTTGAGGCTCGAGGGTGGTTGACATTTGTATGCAGTCGGCTTGACCCTTCTACCCACGATCATACTGTTCCACTTACCCGGGCTATTCTTGTTGCATCTATTATGGCTAGGTACCCTATCAATGTGGGTAATGTGATGTCTAGGGTGATTTCTGTTGTGGGACAAGAGAAGGACCGGAACTACTCTTTTCCCAACACCCTAACTATGTATTTTAGGGATCTGCAGGTCAAGAAGAAAAGATTTGATGTCAAGACAAAACCTGTGGATCCTTACTCTTGGTATAGCATGCAAGGCCCAGACAACCCAAAATCCAAGAAATACTTGCCCCCTACCTCTACCCCAACTGGCCAGTCTGAGGAGCCAGTTGCGGTAGAGCCTTCTACCGAGCCTTCCACCGTACCTGCTACCACTACCATTGAGACCTTGCCCGCATGTCCTTCTTCTTCAGCAGGCCTCAGTACTTCAACGGGCCCGGGTATGCCATCTTCAAAGACTCATCCCTTCACGGCCCATCAGTTGAGTCAATCCTTGGCTAGCTTGAACAATTGGATGTCGGTTGCGACTTTAAAGTTGTCCACTTTATCCTCCACCATTCAGACCCAAGCAGCACCTCAGCTAACCTAGATTCCTCAATCCATTGAGGACACCTTGAAGAAGCTCCTGGAAAACCAGGAAAAGATTATGAAGACTCAGGCCATTTTGACTACTGCTGTGGAGTCATATGGCAAGGCTCTGAAGGAGCTTGCTAAGGAGCACATAAAGATGAGGAAAACACGAGCTTCCAAGGAGTATGTGAAGCAGCTCAGGATGGATGTGGACAAGCTTTTGGCAGACCAGATGCCTCTAGACTTGCTATTTGGGGAGTCGGTCTCGGATCCAGCAGCACCAGTGCCACAGCTAGAGCAGGAGCAGGTACCCAGGCTCCCGAGGAAGAAGAGAAAGCTCCCCAGCACAGTTGATGGGTTAATTGAGCTAGTAGAGGTTCAGGAGAGTCCCTCCAGTGTTTCACCTGACATTCAGCCGGTCCATGATCAGGCCCCAGTCCCAACAGCTGAGCAGTAGGAGTCCGGGAACCAGTCTGAGGTTCCCGCCCATACAGAGAACCAGGGGACCACTGAGGATCCCATGCAGACGGACCAGGCTTAGGGAGCTCTTCTATATCCTTTATTTTGATCTTTTATACTTTTTTGGTAGTTGGCATTGGGGACAATGCCAGCTCTTATTCATGGGGGTGCGCCCTACTGTTTATCTGGATGACTGTACATATTAGATTCTCATTTTATGTTCTGTTGATTTGATTTTCTAGTTGGTCTGTATATAACTTTACATTTTAGCTACTCTTATTTTACTTTTTATTCTCTTTTGGTCTGTATATAAAGTTACATTTGGTATATATTCATCCCTCGTTGTATATTCTACTCCCCCATTGTACATATTCATTTTGTTTTTCTATTTTTGCAAAATTTTTCATTTTTTTGCAAATTTTTTTGCTTTTAGCTTCGTAGATAGGCTCGTAGCCTTTTGTTTTGTTTTTGGCATTTTCAATAAGCCCTTGGTTTTCTTAATGCCACGGTTCTTTCCAATGGTGGAGTATAGTGCGAAACGGGTGGCTCTTCCGAATGATAGATGGCGTGACAACCTTCTTAAGGGTTTGAGTCCATTTTTTATTTTTCTTTTATTTTTGATATTTCGTAGATAAGGGTACCTCAGGCAAAGCTTCACTTGGGCCTAACACATTTGCCTTTGATCACATGTTCAAAGACATAATGTTGTGTTTAGGATGGTGAAAGTCGTGGCCTTGAGACTCTTGTGTTGACCAAACAATCACCGTGTGGTCTTTTTGGACCATTGAGCGCTTGAATCGTAACTGAGGTCGTTGTGGGCCCTCGACTCGATGTCTTTAGCAATCCCCTAGCATGTGCGGTGAGGAATTGAATTGTGAGTCCAAGTCCCGAGTCAATGGTCTAGAACTTTCCCTGAATGTTTTTTGAGGTGAAATCCTAGGTGAAAGTTTACTTGAGAAGTGATTATAGGCTCTCCTTGATCCCAATGTTAAGTTGAACAATTCAATGGCCTACCAATGAAATGATCCCTAGTTAACCCTTTCGAGCCTTGAACCTTTTTCTTTTAAGAACCAATGTTACAAGCCTATACCCGTTCTAAAAGATACCCTCTCTTGGCACCCAAATTCTTACCTTGAGTAATGGAAAATGTCTAAGTTTAGGGGAGAAGAGACGAAAGGAAACAAAGTGGTAAAAGGTACAAAAGCAAAAGGAAAAGGAAAGCAATGAAAAAGAAAGAAAATAAAAAGGCAAAAAGAAAGACCAATGTGAAAAACAATAAAAAGGGGATTCAAGGGAAACAAAAGTGAAAAAGCGTGGAAAAAGTAGAAAAAGGAGAAATGTTTTGAATTACATAAGAAAGAGTGACAATGTGTCCCTCTAACCCCTTGAAAAGAAGTGAAATACTCAAATGAGTCAAGAAAGTGTGCCAAAATGAATCAAAGGAAGTGATTAAGGGAAGATTGAACCCATTTGAACAAAAACATGTCCTACCCTTACCCAAAAGCCTTCACAATGAATCCGCAAAAGCCCTATATGATTTCGAGTTGAAGGGAGCCTACATTAGTGGATACTTACATGAGGGGCAAGCATATGGTACCTAGAGCCGGACTTGTGACCTTATTCTTGAGAGAGATAAGTGAAAGTCCATCAACCTCAGTTTGTGTATCAATACTCTAAAAGGTGAGGTTCGCATAGGGAGAGTTGAGGATGTGTGAGTTTGGGTTCCACAATGACCAAGGTATTTGAGAAAAGTTCTTTGATGAAATATGTCAACTCTTGATGCTCTTGTGTCACACTTGATCCATAGTTTTCAAAGTTTAAAATGTGTAAATGATGCATTCGTATTGATGGCAATTGTTACTCCCAATTGATGCTTGTTGAGGTTACTCTAGAATAGCAGGAATTACTTGGATGTTCCTTTAAAGGGTGGGTCTTATTTTGTTTGATTGAGGACAAGCAAAGGTTTAAGTTTGGGGGAGTTGATAAAGTAGGATTTTAACGTGTTTTATGCCCCTACTTGCCTATTGCTTTGGTTACAAATTGCTACAAAATAGTCCCAAAATGCTTACAAGTTATGCTTGATTGCAGGTTTGAGTGACAAAGTGACAAATGTCAAAGATCGGCTTAAAATGGAGTGAAACCTGCTCAAGTGTCAAAGACCAAGTGAAATGAGGAACACGAAGCTTAGCACGGACCGCGCAAGAATGAAAGCGGCCGCACTAGGAGATTCAGAGACCGACCATATCAAGCTACAAGCCCACGCGGCTGTGGTGCATATCAGTGCAGTCCGCGTTAAAGAGATTCAGAGAGTTGATATATCAGGCTTGAGGCAATGCGGCCACGCTACCTTTTTGCACGGTCCACGTACAGGAGAATCAGAGACTTGGATCTTTGGGAGTTAAAGCCACGTGGCCGCGCTTCCTTTTTGCGCGGTCCGTGATACTGAGGTTCAGAGATTGGTGGATTTGGCCAAGTCAAGCAATGCGCTCCGTGTTACCTTTTTGTGCGGACGCACCAACTTCCACCGCGGCAGCGCTGCACTTTTGCACGGTCTGCGATCCTCAACTTCAGAGAGTTAAAATTCATGAGTTCAAGAGCCGACGCGGCCGCGCTACCTTTTTGCGTGGTCCGCGCTGACCCCGCAGGGGTATTTTTGTCCAGTTTTTCTAGCCACTATGAATAGAAAATTTTACCATTTTAGGTTAAGTTTTTGTACCAGATATTGAGCTGTGCTCTTGAGAACCGAAGTTTTAGTCTATTTTGGCACTTTAGCATTAAATTCTCAATAGATTCTTGTAGTTTCTTCTTAGCAATTAATTAATATGTTTAGTTCTTGTTCTATTTCTTCTGTTTCTTCTTTGATTATGTCTAGCTAAACCCATTAGCTAGGGTTGTGGCTTAACCCTAGTATGGGTAGTTGATAGGTGTTGCCATCTAGGGTGAGATTGAGATTGGGTGTTTGTTATTTGGGTTAATTTTATGTTTCAATTTCGAATTTGTGGTTGCAAACACAGATTCAAGCTTAGTGGGTCTAACTCTTCTTGAGAAAGAGAGTCCATGACCCTAAAATTGATCCAACAAGGAATTGGGATGGACCCGTGAGAAATGGTAGTCCCAACTAACGGGTTAAACCTCGAGAGAGTAATTACCCTACTTGAACCCTAGTTGCTTGATCTGATTGGCCTACCCAATTGGTCTCGAGAGAGCCAATTGGGAAAAATCGTTCTCTCTACCGAGAGGTGTGAGAATGGGTACAAATATGCAACGGTTATAGCATAAGCCCCAAATATATCAATCTCCCCTTAGTAACTTCTACCCGTTGACTAGACACCTAGGTAGTGTCACGATCCTAGTCCCTTTCTCTATATTAAATACAACTTAGAAATATTCTTGTAGATTAATTAAGCCTTAATTATTAGTTTATAACAGTAGTGATAAATACAAAAACCCCAAAAATGTTAGAAGTACAATTAGAAGCACATACGCAACTCTAGGCTAGACAAACAATACAACTCCATTCCAAGCTCCCTGTGGAAATTTGATCCCGAACCACTATTTTGGTTAAAAGCTGTTGCGACCCGCTCTTCCTACCATTGTGTAGTGTCGAGTTGGCAACGATCACCAGTCTCACTGCACAGCTCTCCAAAACTACGATGTAAACTGCGTGCCTCTATTTAAAATGATAGAAACTGGCACACCGTGATGGCGAACAATCTTTGAGGTAAATCTCAGCCAACCACTCTAAAGAATAAGTAGTACCCACTGGAATGAAGTGCATGGACTTGGTCAGCCGATCCACAATTACCCAAATAACATCCTTCCTCCATGTCTGTGGGAGCCCAACTATGAAATCCATGGTGATCCGCTCCCACCCGTTCTCTAATTCTCATATTTTATCTGCTGACAGTTAAGACACCGAGCTACAAACCCAACTATATCCTTCTTCATTCTCCTCCGCCAATAGTGATGCCTCAGGTCCTGATACATCTTTGCAGACCCAGATGGATGGAATACCGCGAGCTGTGGGCCTCCTCAAGAATCAACTCCCGTAGCCCATCTACATTGAGCACACATATATGTCCCTACATCCTCAACACCCTATCATCTCCAATAGGCACATTTCTAGCATCATTGTGCTGAACCTTGTCCTTGAGGACAAGCAAATGAGGATCATCATACTGGCGCTCTCTGATGCGATCAAATAAGGAAGACCGAGAAACCACACAAGCTAGAACCCGACTGGGCTTCGAAACATCTAATCTCACGAACTGGTTGGCCAAGGCCTGAACATCGACTACAAGAGGTCTTTCACCGACATGAATGAATTCAAGACTACCCATACTCATTGCCTTCCTACTCAAGGCATCGGCCACCATATTGGCAAGGCATCGGCCGCCATATTGGCCTTTATCGGATGATACAGAATAGTAATATCATAGTCCTTTAGTAGCTCCAACCATCTTCGCTTCCTCAAATTTAGATATTTCTATTTTAACAAGTGCTGGAGGCTACGACGATTAGTAAATTCCTCACAAGACACATCTTCAACGCATGAACAATGGCAGCAAACTCCAAATTATGAACATGGTAGTTTTTCTCATGAGGCTTCAACTAGCGCGAAGTACAAGAAATCACTCTATCCTCCTACATCAAAACACACCCAATACCAATCCAAGAAGCATCACTATATACTGTATAAGAACCAGAAGCTGAACGTAGAACTAGAACTAGAGTTGTGGTCAAGGCAATTTTGAGCTTCCGAAAGCTCTCCTCCAACTCATCCGACCACCTGAAAGGAGAACCCTTTTGGCTCAATTTGGTCAAGGGCGATGCAATAGACGAGAAACCCTACACGAAGCGACAGTAATAACCAGCCAACCCTAGAAATCTCCGAATCACCGTAGCTGAGGACGGCCTAGGACAACTCTGAACCATCTGTATCTTCTTCGGATCCACCTGAATACCCTCAAAGGACACCACGTGCCCCAAGAACGCCACTGAACTGAGCCAAAGTTCACACTTGGAGAACAGGGCATAAAGCTTCTCCTCTCTCAACCGCTTCAACAAAATCCTCAAATGTGGAGCGTGCTCCTCCTGGCTACGAGAGTACACCAGGATATTATCAATGAACACAATAACAAACGAGCCGATATAAGGCCGAAACACACTATTCATTAGATGCATGAACGTTGCTGGGGCGTTGGTCAGCCCAAAAGACATCATGAGGAACTCATAATGACCATAATGGGTGCTAAAAGCTGTCTTTAGAATATCCGAGTCCCGAATCTTTAACTAATGATACCCAGACCTCAAATCAATCTTGGAGAACACCCTCGCCCCTTGAAACTGGTAAGATCATCGATACGCATCAAAAGATACTTGTTCTTGATTGTGACCATGTTCAACTGCCTATAATCAATGCACATTCTCATAGTACCATCCTTCTTCTTTACAAACAGAACCGGTTCCCCCCGAGGCAATACACTAGACCTAATAAACCCCTTATCAAGGAGTTCCTGAAGTTGCTCCTTCAACTCCATCAAATCAGCCGGTGCCATACGGTACGAAGGAATAGAAATAGGCTGAGTGCCCGACACCAAGTCAATATCCCTATCAGGTGGCATGACTGGCAAATCTACAAGAAACACATTCAAAAAATCTCGCGTCACCGGAATAGAATCAGTAGTAGGGGTATCAGCACCAACATCCCTCAAAGAGGCCAAATAAGATAAATAACCCTTTCCAACCATCCGCTGGGCCTTCAAGTATGAAATCACTCTACTGGGAACATAGTCTAAAAAACCTCACCACTCGATCTGTGGCAACCCTGGCATTGCCAACGTCACAGTCTTAGCGTGACAATCCAAAATAGCATGACATGGAGACAACCAATCCATTGTCAATATCACATCAAAATCAACCATGCTAATCAGCAAGATATCAACTCTAGTCCCTAATCCCCTAATAGTCACTACACACGATCGGTACACACGGTCCCCTATAATAGTATCACCTACCAGCGTAGATACATGAACAGATAAAGCTAAAGACTCATGTGGCATATCCAAATAATGAGAAAAATACTATGATACATATGAATAGGTGGAACCGGGGTCATATAATATAGAAGCATCTCGGTGACATACTGAAATAGTACTTGTGATCACTATATCTGAAGCAATAGCATCTGGTCTGGCAGGGAGTGCATAGAAATGGGCATAACTGCCACCTGATCGGCCTCCCCCTCTGGACGACCCCTAGCTGACTGAGCTCCACCTCGAGCTGGCTGGGCGGGTGGTAAAGTAACTGGTGCTGAAATTGTAGGCTGGCTCCTCTACTAAGCTGGACCTCCCAATAGGCGGGGACACTACCTCTTGATATGACTAAACTCTCCACACTAGTAGAAACTCTCTGGTACTGGTGGTGGGGACTGAAGGCAGCCTCGAGCACCCGGATAACTAGTAGAAAGACCTGGCATAGATAGGCCCTGAACTGATGGAGCACGGGGCGAACTCTGAATTAGTAGGGCACTAAGAGATGACTGGACCTGATGAGAACTCTGTGGACATTGGCCAGATAATGCACCACGGTGAACCGGACGAGCCGCCTGAGCATGCCTATAGGGACAACCCATGTCATGATGGAACAGACCTCCAGAAGGAACATCACTAAAACCACCCGATCCACGAGACCTCTTGGCCTCTCTCTCAACCCTTCCTGAATGCGGACCATCTCTATCTGACAACAATGTCAACAAACTCATCGAAAGTAGCACCATATACCCTCTCTTTGGTCATAAGCAACTGCAACTGAAATGCGAGGCCATCAGTGAACCTCTTTATCCTCTCCCTATTAGAGGAAACCAACCAAACCGCATGACGGACCAACTCAAAAACCTTCATCTCATACTGCATCACAGACATATCATTCTGACGTAACTACTCAAACTGTCTATGCAGCTTCTTTCTACGAGACTGTGGCACGAACTTCTCCAAGAAGAGAATGGAAAAATCCTACCATGTAAGTGGTGCTTCACCAACCGGCCTACGCCTCTCATAAGCCTTCCACCAACTGACGGCGGTCCCAAGGAACTGAAAAGTAGTGAACGAGACCCCACAGGACTCTAGAATACTTGTTGTACGGAGAATCCTCTGAAACTTGTCCAAGAAACCATGGGCATCCTACGCCTCTGAACCACTAAAAGATAGAGCGTGAAGTCTCCCAAACCTCTCTAATCTCCGCTGCTCATCATCAGACATAACAGGAACCACATGGGCCTGAGCAGCTGCAACCGGCTGGGCTAGTAGTGCCACCGATGTCTAGAATCCCTGCATCATCTGCTCTGGTGTGCGGGCGGCGGGAGACTGAGTACCTCTCCCGGCCTGAGAAGTGGCTGCTGCTGCCGGAATAGAGACTGCCTGAGTAAGACTGGTGCACACGGTCAGAATCTGAGCAAAGGCCTCCTAAAGGCCTGAAATCACAATGAGTACGGGTGGTGCTTGAGCTGGACCCACATGCTCCTCCATAACTAGGACCTACTCTTGAACTGGGGAAACTGGTGGATCTGTAGGTGTTACCCTAGCTGCACATCTGGCCCTACCGCGGCCTCTACCACAACCTCGACCTCTCGCGGCCCTGACTGGTGGTACTGGTGGTTGTCCATCTTGCCCAGTAGTACGTGTCCTCACCATCTGAGAAAAAATAGAATAATAGAAGTTCAGTTACCAAAATCAACAGATTTGCATGAGAATAATTCAAGAATGTGAAGTTTCCTAAGGGTTTGGCAGTCACCTGAAGATAAGTACAGGCATCTTCGTACTGATCCACAAGACTCTAGTAAACCTGCTTATGACTCGTGAAATCTATGTAACTTAGGTTCTGATACCAACTTGTCGCGACACAAATCCTAACCTGTCGTGATGGCACCTATCGTAGTACTAGGCAAGCCGACATTTCCAAAATACTTCCAGCATTTAATAGAAAATAAATTAAGAAATTTTGAATAACCAGAGTTTTCATAAAAATGGGGAAACAACCCAAATGCAAGTACGAAAACATAACTCCCAAATTAGCGTGTCGCTGAGTTCATGCGCATCTATACAACAAGTCTAGAAAGAAGTGTCTACAAGAGTCTGTATCAAAATACAAATAAAGAAAAGACAAGGAAAGAGAAACAAGGATTGCGAACGCTGGACGACTACCTCGTAAGTCTTCGTTGATCAACCGTGCACGATATCAATGCCCACCGTGTCTGGAAGCACCTGGATTTGTACACGAACTGCAGGGTATAGCGTGAGTACAACCAACTCAGTAAGTAACAATGATAAATAAGGAACTGAAGATTGTGACGTGCTACACAGTTATAGTTCATTTTTAGTAATCTCAACAAGAAAGTAGACATGCTTTCAAATTCAGAAATTTAAGTCAAATTAGTTTATACATTGCCAAGTTTAAGTAAAACCGGATACAATATCTTCAAGGAATTTCAAAACAGTGACATATGAAAGCAAGTACAGCCTCTCAGGGCAACATCCACTCAACCTTTCTCGATAGCTCAAACATATGGCTTTCATCCCTCAACACTCACACTCAATAGGTACCTACGCTCACTAGGGGTGTACAGACTCCGGAGGGGCTCCTTTAACCCAAGCGCTATATCGTTGCGGCATGCAGCCCAATCCATAATATATAAATAGCCATAAGGCTCATTGCAGCGTGCATATATATATATATATATATATATATATATATATATATATATATATATATATATATATATATATATATATATATGCGCATTGGGTTGCACGCCGCAACGATCCTTATGTATATGCATCGGGCTCTCAGAAATCATACAAATCAGCCAAAATAGAGATAATAACATGTATCAACGAGAAATAAGAAGAGACTCAGATATGATGCTCAAGTAAAGTTGTGACTGAGTACAAGACAATAAATAGCAGATAATTCAACAAGTTCACGACCTCTACGGGTTGCAATAATGTCATCATATAGACTAAGCATGATTTCTAATATGGTTTGCAGTCAAGTTTCTATAACACAGAGAGAGAAAATATCTAACAACGAGTTATTCAACTTTATAGTTCTGCAGAATGGACCAAGTCCCAATTTCTACGGTGCACGCCCACACGCCCGTCACCTAGCATGTGCTCACCTCAAAACCAATCATATAACGCATAATTCAGGGTTTCCTAACCCCAGGACTAGATTTAAAACTGTTACTTACCTCAATCCGAGCAAAACTCTAATCCAATATGCCTTTGCCTTGCGAATCGGCTTCCACATGACTCGGAATCTAGCCACAAGCAGTACAATACAATCAATATAGGCTAATGGAATCAATTTCACAAGAAAAATACGAAATTATAACCAAAATCTGAAATCGGCTCAAGGCCCCTGAGCCCACGTCTCGAATTTCGACAAAAGTCACAAAACCCTAAAGCTCATTAACTCACGAGTCTAACCATATAAAATTTACCAAAATCCGACACCAAATGGTCATTCAAATCCCCAAAATTCACTCTCCAAATCCCTAGCCTCAAACCCCCAAATTTCACCTCAAAACCACACAATCTAGGTGGAAAAACAATGGAGAAACAAGATTATTGACCAAAAACGAGTAAAAGAAGCTTTCCTCAAGAATCCCCTTGAAAATCCTCTCCAAAATTGCTTAAGTCCGAGTTCAAAATGTTGAAATGAAGCCAAAATCGCGAACCCTCATTTTTAAACATTCTGCCCAGGCCTTTCACACCTGTGGAACCGCACCTGAGGTTAAATCTCCGCTTCGCAGAATCCACTTAACCAGCTGCCTCCACTTCTGCAAGCGCTCGACCGCATCTGCGCACAGCGCAGGTACGGAAAATGCCATCACACCTGAGGAACCGACTGCATCTGCGCCTTTCTGCCCGCTTCTAAGACCACGCAAGTGCGGGAGAATCTTCGCACCTGCGAACTCTGCTCAAATCTCCCTTGGCCGCTTCTGTGGACTCGCACCAGCGATTCCCACTCCGTAGGTGCAATTACTCCAACACCAGCAAAACTTCAACTGCTTCTCAAATCAAACTCCAAGCCCGTTAACCACCTCGAAATTAACCCGAGGCCCCTAAAACTTCAACTAAATATACCAACAAGTCTTATAACCCAATACGTACTTAGTTGAACCCTCAAATCACCACAAACAACATCAAAAATACGAATTGCATACGGATTCAAGCTTAATGAACTTTGAAATTTCCAATTCTACAAATAACGCCGAAACCCATCAAATTACTTTCAATTGACCTCAAATTTTGCACACAAGTCATAAATAACACCACAAACCTACTCCAACTTTCGAAAATCAAATCAGACCCTTATATCAAAAAGTCCACTCCCGATCAAATTTCCAAATTTTCAACTTTCGTCATTCCACGCCTAATTCTACTACTGACTCTAAATCACAATCCGGACGCGTTCCTATGTCCAAAATCACCTAACGGAGCTAATGGAACCATCAAAATTCAAATATGAGCTCGTTTACACATAAGTCAACATCCGGTCAACTTTTTCAACTTAAGCTTTAAATTAAGAGACTAAGTGTCTCAACTCACTCTGAAATCTCTTCGGACCCGAAACAACCAACCCGTTAAGTCATATAACAGCTGTAGAGTACAAAAAGAGCAGAAAATGAAGGAACGAAGCTACAACTCTTGAACGACTGGCCGAATCATTACAAAGGTTTTCAACGTTTGCTGTTTTCCTAAGCTAGAGCGAGCTTATAGGCCATTGTTGAAATGTTTTTGCAGCGCGTCTATATAGGAGTAAAATGATTGAACACTGGTTTATAGTATTTAGTTTGAATTATTGGAAAGAAAAAAGAGTTTAAGATTAGCAGAAAATATGTTCCATCAAAATAAATATAATGACTTCCCTTCTCACTCCTGTTATCAGAAGTCATTTTTAATGAGTATCTTAACTTTTAATTTTTATTACTTGGCTTCAACTAACAATTATGAACATCAAACTCCATATGGTACCATGTGAGAAAATACTGTTGCCAAAGCTCAATATTATGAAAAAATATCTCTTAGATATTAGTTTGAGGGAATCGAATACCTAAGAATTTGTTGGACAGAAAAAGTTAATTCCATACAAATCAAACCCACTATTGTATTTAAATTTCACAATTCATGTACACTACTCAATCATATCGTAGTATTAAAAATGTTTATTTACACCGACCACCCCACCCCCCGAAAGAGATGTAAATCTCAAATATTAGATGTTATGTCTTTGTTAAATAAACGTTATTTCCTCTGTCTTAATTTATTTAACATACTTCATTTTTGAAACATTCCAATTTAGATGTCATTCTACCATTAGTATCATTTCAAACAACATTCAGGAATGCAAATTAATTTAATTATATAAATTTAAAACTTTTTCCCAGACCCCACCTGTTGGTGTGCTGTGTTGTGTGTATATAAATTTCAAACTTTCATACTTCCTCCGTTTCAATTTATGTGAACCTATTTCCTTTTTAGTCCGTGCCAAAAAGAATGACTATTTTCCTTATTTGGAAACAATTTACCTTTACAGAATGATTTATAGCCACACAAAATATATGTGACTCATTTTACACCACAAGATCAAAAGTCTTCTCTTTTTTATTAAATCCGTGTCCAGTCAAATGGGTTCACATAAATTGAAACGCAGGGAGTATAATATTTTCAGTATTCTCTTCAACCACTTCTTTAATATTTTCTTTTACTACTATTAGTATGATACATTACAACTTGTTTGGATGATTGTTACTTATTGTAATGTACCGGCATCGTTCCTTATTTTTATTTTTCCCTCGTCCCTTTATTATTAAATAGTTCTATTTTATCCGTTATCTTACCTTTTTATACAATAATTCTACCATATATATTACTTCTTTTTTTGTAAAATTATAATTCTATTCTTCATATTGTTTATACGTGACATCATGAAACGAAAGCAAACAATAAAATATATTTAAATATTATATTGATCAAACTAATACAATATAATATAAAATAATATGTAACAACTATATATCCAAACAAGTTATTAGTTAATTAATATCTTAAGCCAATCAAATACCGTCATATAATGTGAATAGAGATTGCAAGTTCTAATTATGACAAGGCAAGTAGTCATTAGGTCAGCTCAATATAAAGCCGTTATATACAGGGTAAGATACATATTATAAGACAATTATTGAAGGGTTAAATAAGAGCTAACAAACATTATGTGGGTTAAACTACACCTGTCCTTAAAAAGATCATGTGATTTACAAAATCTTTTCAAGACCTTGATCTTTGGACAAAGGCAGACACTTCTGTCTCAAGGAACTAAAATATTGCAGCATTTTCCCTGCAAAACAACAGATTGTATAGAACATGGGAAGCAATTAATATGAAGTGAGTCATTGGCATTCTTTTTTCATTTTGGGGTGAAGAAGATTAATGTATCATACATTAATCTTCTTTAGCATGTCTTCTGGTGTTACAATTATCACGATCCGAATCGAAGCCCAAGCACTTGAGAAACGCTTGTTTCGCTAGTCCAAAGTAATTGCAAGGGTGCTGCGGACGTACAAAAAGCTTGAAAATGGTTGCATCCTCCTTTTCTGCAGATCCAACTCTTTCCTGGGATTCATCTGCCCTTGCGATTTCACGGCTTGTGCTAGCTTCAGTTCCCCTTTTAATATTTTCGTTTTGGTTCCGATTCTGGAATGTTAATACAAGAGAATTATTACTCTGAGAAAACGATTTACTTACTGAAATGAAGATGAGACTCTTTCGAATTCAACTAAAGGACATAATCGCAATTGCTTGTTACCATTTTCACAAAGATAAATGTCATCAGAAAAACTAGGATACAAATAAACTTAAAGGGTTAATACAATATACAGCTTATAAAATACCATAGACTTATTACCACTTTTTGCTATGTCTAAAGTGGTATGAGTTTTTGTTGGTTCAAACAATCTATAGTAGTAGAAAAGAAGAAAGTGCCCTTTGAATACACACAGCAAAGTTAATTTTGGCTGAGCTACAGACAAAGTCTCAGAGCAATTATGAAAAAGATCTATAGTACAAAAGGTCAACAGATTAAAATTTCACCAAATATTAAAAAGTGGACATGCTGACAACAACCCAACAAAATATGTCCCTATACTTTTGGTAGTTATTGTTGAACAATAATTTATGTAAAGAAAAGCCAGCTAATTCAAGCCAAAGTCTGTCTAGGCGTTATAAGAAAATTTATCTTAAGACCATAACGAAGAATTACGGCAGTAGCGGAGTCAGGATTTACACTAAGAAACGTTAAAATTATAAATAGATAAACACACAAAGAAGTCAAGGGAATTCGACATGGGCAATCCTTTAAACCATAGACTTTCCACTACTATTCTTCTAACTACATTATGCCAGTAAAATTCTGGCACAACGAGGATTCAGTTTTATACTAGTTGCCTCAATTGCTTTTTAATTCATAATTCTAAAAAAAAATTATCAGAAAAACAGGTTTTCAGTGAGAAGATTTAATTCAGAAGACAAAACACTAATCTAAAAAATTAAGAAGATTGAATGCTTATACTTGGAAAGTACAACCTATAGAGGTGTCAATAGTTCGGTTCGGCCGGTTATTTTATAAAATTTGTACCATACCAATTTTTCGGTTATTCTATTATGTATAACCAAAATTAGACTTTTTGAAACCGTCTCAATCATGTCGGTTTCTCTTCGGTATCGGTACGGTTCGGTAATTTTCGGTATTTTTTTTAATATCATGTAAAATTTACCAGTGGAAGTAGAATGCAATAACATACGTTCGTTTAAAGGACTTAGCAAAACTCTCTTGATATTTTTACTATTTAAAGGGTGATGAATTAAAAAAAAAAAAGAAATATAGCTAAAGTATAGATCCATCAACTATTCTACAACATTGTAAAAGAAATCAAACAAAGGCAAAGAAAATATAAATCACACGAGTTGAAAGATATACCAAGATGAGACTCAAGAATAAAGTCTATAGAAGATTAAATATTCAAAAAGATAAATATAAATTATATGAAAGGAAACATATTCAATACATTGTAGTTTGCTACTCATAATCACTAGAATACTTTGTGTCTTGCTAATGAAGATACTTGAAATAACTTAGTTTAAATAGAAGTAGCATATAGATTTTATGAATTAGTATTTTGAGTTTAATTACTTGTTGGTTGAAATAATTTTCATAATTCCAAGGCCCAAAGAAAATTTAATGCATTATTATTTTTAAACTTACTAAATAAATATATTTTCCACATGTAAAATTTATTCGGTATGGTTCGGTAATTTTTCGGTTTATTTTATAAAATAAAAAACCTACCCTAATTATTGGTGCGGTTATAGATTTATATAAAAACCTACGATTTTTTAAAAAAAAACCTAAAAATCGGTTCGGTGCGGTATGGTTCGGTCGGTTTAGTCGGTTTATGAATATCCATTGACACCCCTAACAACCTATGATCAATTTTAAATGTTGTTTTACCAAACAAGTTTGGTAAAAGATAAGCTTGCTTTAGGAAATCAGGAAGACATTAATTTTATTATTTTCAGATCTACTTTTGTCCAATAAATAATATATACTGCAATTTTCTAAAAATTCTTTCAACAATTATTATTCATTTTGAGGAGAGATAAAAAGCAATTTAGTCAAACTAACTCTTATTATTAAATGATCTTCTTAACGGGAATGCCAAAATCTCAAATGACATTTAAAATAGACAAGAGGCATATGTCTAAACCTTTGGTAGACAGAGTTACTTGATACTAAAGCTAAGGTGATTACATCTAGTGGTCCAGAGTAAGAGTTGGTCATCATTTATCAACCTTTGCTTTTTGTGGAAAATATTACCATCATCTTAGCAAAATGAAGAGTGGAAGTTCAGAATTCCATACTTTTGCTGGTGGCATAAGCAAACCCTGAATAATCTACTTCTCTAACTTAGACAAGAATAGTTCTTTTCTTTGACAACACTCCAACCCCACCACCCAAGCAAACCACCCCCAAAAAAAAAATCTGAAAGAGATTAATGGACCAGGTATTTTTTTCATTTTCTAATACTAATTAAATAGGTTCCAAACACAATTATTCAGAAATATATTAAACTATTACTCCATCAGAATATGTTAAGCATTACTCCCTCCGTTTTCCTCCTGTCTCAAATTAAATGAGGTAGTTTGACTCGGCTCTATTTCAAATGAAATGAGGTAGTTTGACTCAGCATGTAGTTTAAGAAAAAGAAAAAAAAGACTTTTGAAATTTGTAGTCTTAAAAGTTTAAGGGGTAAAGTTTTGTGGGGCCATGACTTTTGCGTGGTTATAAAAACTTCTCGTTAAGAGTAAAACGGGTAAAATGAGGAACTTAAAGTTTAATTATTTCCAAATTTAGAAATGTGTCATTTATTTTGGAACACATTCAAAATGAGGGACTAGTATATTATTCCCTATCTATGACTTGACCTTACCCTAGTACATTATTGTCCACTTATTAGCCCACATTAAATGTTTAGATGCAGTCATTTTCCAAAGCAAAGATAAATTAATATTCTAAATGTTTCAATTAATTTGGTCATCAAAACAGTTAGGGGTCGTTTGGTTGGAATATGAGTTATACCGGTATAAGTTATACCGGTATAAGTTATAATGGGATAAGTTATATCGGTATAAGTTATAATGGGATTGTTGTTTATTCATTGTTTGGTATGTTGTATTAAGAATGACAATTGAATAATTTATAAGAGAAAGGTATAAGTTATACCGGTGCTAATTACCCCACCATCTGTGAGGTATAAGTTATACCGGTGTTAAAATTAACACCGGTATAACTTATACCTGATTTACTAACCAAACAGAATATGAAGGTGGTATTAATTCTTATACCACCCTTATACCACCCTTATACCTCATACCAAACGACCCCTTAAAGGTAAAATTAACAACAGTAATATTCAAAGATGAACTATTCCAGAAAATAGTTTGCTTTTTCATCTCCAATTTATATTTCTAACTCCACCTCAATTCTAGAGTTTTACATAACAGAAAAGTACTTTTTAATTTGGTTACTATCAAACACAATTCCATTTCATTTTCTCGCCATACCCCAAATAGAAATGAAGAAGAAAAAAAAAAACACAATAACCCAGATACCCATAATGGGAGAAATAAACAAGTTAACTCGAACCCAGTCAATAAAAGTGAATTTTTCAGGCCCAGAAACAAATAGATCAAAACCAAAAAAAGAAAGAAAGTCAAAGAATCAAAGAAATTATCGACTCAATTGAAAAGCTAAATGTTCAAAATCAGAAAACAAAACAAAAAATCAAGAAAAAAGTTGCCATTTTCCAATTTGTACATAAATACACAAATTGACAATTGAGAAAGAAGTGATTTATTTTTCAAACCTGAAAGGTGGCAGTTGAGTTGCAATTTGGGGAAGAACCAGTAGGACCTTGAGATGTAGAAGAAGAAGAAGCACTAGAATTTGAGTTGTTAGGAAGATCTAAAATACTGAACCCAAAGAATAGAAGCAAAACAAGAAGAATCATCACCACTAACTGAATCCAAATTAACCATGGCACTTTGTAGTTCTCAATTATTAGCTCTTCCCCAAATTCATACATACTGTTAATTCTTATTTCTAACTAATATAAGGGAGTTTTTGGGTGTTTAAAAAGGTGGGTTGTGTGGATTTTCACGTGGGTGAAAGAAAAGAGGTGACTGTAGGACGACTGTTGTTTTGGAAATTGGGATGAAGAAAAGAAACGAATTTATTATCCAAGAATCCTCACTGACGCGTCGGGAGGAAAACAAAAGGACTTTGTTTTGCTGTTGCCACAAATCCACTAAGGGTAGTTGTCATTGCACTTTCGCAGAATTGGGGTTGGGTTGGGTTGGGTTGGGGCGTGTTGGGTTAAAATATCATCGTATAGCCAGTTTTTACGCTGGTTAATCAAAAATATTCAACATTTATCAAGTCAATAAAAAATAGCCACTATTTTGCTGCAACAGGGACCGGTCCCGTATAATATACGAGAGTTCTGGTGCATTTGTGTACGAACTCCAGCATATTATGCTGGACCGGTATACTTTGCTAACTCCTGTAAAATTTGCGGGAGACTGGATCACCAGTGCTCCAAACTCCAGTATATTATACTGGACATTTATACTTACTGGAAATCCCGTAAAATATGCGGTTGCGGGAGTTCCAGCATAGTTATCCTAGAACTCCTGTAAAATTTGCGGGCGTATTTTCCGGATTTTGAACAGTGTTTTCGCTCAAATTTATCTTTACATAAAAAGTGGCTAAATTTCGATGACTTTTAAAACTTGGCTATTTTTCAACGACCAGTGGTAAATCTGGCTATTTTTAAATTTCTCACGTGTGTGGGGGGTTCATTATTTGACCCACGTTGTAATTGGAGTCCGAAACTTTTTTGATGCTTTTTTAGATAAAAAGCACATTTTTAATGTTAAAAAAAATTACACAAATAGGTAATTCACAGTATTATATTGCGAATTACATAAACAAAAATTTAGCCGTTAAAATAATTCGCAGTATAATACTGCGAATTATTAAAAAAATATTTTTTTATGCAATTTGCAGTAATATAGTGCGAATTGCTTAAAATGGCCAGCTCTTTTTTAAAAAGATATTTCGCAGTATCATACTGCGAATTAGGGTAATTCGCAGTATAATACTGCGAATTGCCTTTTGATTTTATACCTCTTCTTCTTTGGACCGACAGAGCTTTTCCCCACCCCATTAAAAAACTCATTTGCTCGATCTGGTCTCCCACCCCCCGTAATTTCTAAAAAAAAAAAAATTCGGCCCCACCCTTCACCTTAGGATTAAGGAGTGTAGGTCCCAGGCACAAGACAAGCTTTGTATTCCTTCTTTCGAGCGTAAAATTCCATTTCAATCAAATTCAAAAAACTTCAATCGAGATATTTCAATTTTATTTATGTAGAAAATTGTATAGTACATGAATATTTGTATTGTTCAATGTGTTTCGATGTTAATTTGTATTATGTTTGTGTTTAAATTTGTATCTTATTTATACTCGACTTGATTTATTAGTTTTGATAAAAACAAATGTTAAAAATTGATAAATTGTTTGTATTTTAAATGTTATGTTTTGATTTGGTTAAATAAAAAATTAATATATTTTTTTTGTTGTTCATATTTGTATTTTATGTTAGATGTTTTTATATGTAATAGATAAAAAGCGTAGTAAAATAAATAGTCTTTTAGTGTAGTAAAATATAGAGCCTTTTATTATAGTAAAATATAAAGCCTTTTAGCGTAGTCGAGCCTTTTAGATTACACTTAACAAAATTACTTATTTAATTTATAACAATAAACTTACAAAAGTAACAAATTAATATATGTTGTAAATTTAACTTCAATATCGAGCCTGGAACCCGTACATATTTATTCAGTCCAATTCAATATTATTTAATTTAATTCCTTAAGCTAATAAAATTCTAAAAATATTATAATTGACACATAATAATTAAGGATAACTCGATGTCACCGGGCCTAAAAAATCGAGCCTGGAACCTATACATAATTATTCAGTCAAATATTAAACATAATTAATTATTTAATTTATTTAGCTAATAAAATTCTAAAAATATTGAAATTGACACACATAATAATTAAGGATAACTCGGTGCTACCGGACCTCAAAAATAAGCCTGGAACTCATACATAATTATTTAGTCCAATATTAAACATAATTAATTGTTTAATTTATTAATCTAATAAAATTTTAAAAATGTTGAAATTGACACGCATAATAAATAAGGATAAGTCGGTGCTACCAGGCCTAAAAATTAAGCCTGGAACCCATACTTAATTATTCAGTCCAATATTAAACGTAATTAAGTATTTAATTTATTAAGCTAATAAAATTCTAAAAATGTTGAAATTGACACGCATAATAATTAAGGATAAATCGGTGCTACCGGGCCTCAAAAATCAAGCCTGGAACCCATACTTATTTATTCAGTCCAATATTAAACATACACGCATAATAATTAAGGATAAGTCGGTGCTACCAGACCTCAAAAATCAAGCGTAGAACCCATACTTAATAATTTAGTCCAATTCAAGAATGTTTAATTTAATTTATTAAACTAACAAATTTATTAAAATTGTTGGAAATGACATACATAATAATTATGGATAGCTTGGTGCTACCGGGCCGCAAAAATCGAGCCTGGAACTCATACGTAATTATTCAGTCCAGTACTAAACATAATTAATTATTTAATTTATTAAATTAACACACAAAATAAATTTTGTTTAAATTATATTAGACGTCATGGCCTTTCCTCCGCCTGCGCATCCTGGACCTACCGAGGATCAGCTATTAGTGCTGCAGGGCGACCATAGGTCCTCCTTTGTATGGGAGGGACAGCTATGAGAGCAGCCTCTCCACCCCAGGAGGCCCGACAATTTGTGGGAGTTCATCGCGGAACATCCTTTCCATGGCCGCGTAGTCGAGCGCCTATAGGCTACGGGCTTCTATACGATTGTTCAGCTTGGACGGATGCAGCTCGATTGGTCTCTCATCACGGCGTTGGTAGAGCGGTGGCGACCGGAGACGCATACTTTTCACTTGCCCACCGGAGAAGCCACAATCACGCTTGAACATGTTCAAGTTTTATACGGGCTTCGCGTGGATGGACGGGTCGTGGCACTGCCCCAGTACATTAGAGGGATGACGCGTGCCCAGTTTTTGGACATGATGGGGGAGTTTACTAGTTTTAGACCAGAGGGTGGTGCTGGGGGCAGTCGCGTTCTTTTGTCAGCCATTAGAGATCAGATGGTATTTTTGCACCCAGACATTCATGGCGAGACGGAGGATCTTTGGATTGAGAGTTACATGTGGTTGGCGTTGCTCCTACTCTTCGGGTGGTCTTGTTCCCGGACACTTCGGGGAGTAGAGTGACTATGCGCTTTCTCTATCATCTCTATCAACTGGATGAGTTACCGCAGTACAGCTGGGGTGCTGCTGTTCTGGCATACCTGTATTGGAGCATGTGTCAAGCAAGCATGGGCCCAGCGGTGGATATATGTGGTTTTGTGCCCCTCCTACAGGTGACAAAATTTTCGAATACTCTGTTCATTACTCCGAATTGTATATCGTGAAATGACTCATAAATTTTAAATCAACCTTTTCTCTTAGGTTTGGGCCTGGCAGCGGATCATACCATTGCAGCCACCTCTACGACCACGTCCGCCCGATGAGGCTTATCCGTTTCTCCCTCTAGCTATCAGGTGGATTCTCCGGTGTGGGAACTACCGAGGGAGCGATGCTCATCATAATCTCCCCCTTGTCAGGGATGTGTTAGATATGTTGGTGGACGGATAGGTAAAAATGTACCTACACTTGCTTGTTTTAAATTGAGTTGTGTCGCACGTACTCACTTTTATTTTATTATTTGGTAGTTCATCTAGACGCCATACAGCGTCGAGTTGGTTGCTCAGCTTCCCGCATGTTGCTCAGTCGACCGACTGCTTTGGAGCACCTCCATCCCGATGATCTTCTTCGATCACATTGAGTATCATGCCACAGATCATGTGCTTCGATAGTTTCACCGTCCCCAGCCTATACCGATGGAGCCTGGATTGGAGGCTACACACTATCTGCGGGATGACTGTGGCAGCATGGACCAATGGTATATGGGATAGCTACAATAGCAAATAGTTTATTGGGAGGAGCGAGTTGACCGTATTCCGCCACCATCTACATTTACCCAGGAGGCCACTGTCCATCTGTATACTGAGTGGTACCGCCGTCACACCCGACTGATGATCGGGAATCCCATTCATATACTTGACGAGCACTACAGACCGTATGCCGAGAGGCTCGAGGATCTGGTATGTTTTTTTTGGCTTATTAATATCTTATAATTTAGATATATCATTATTTAATTAATATTTTAAATGTTTCACAGGCTATTGGGCATCATCATATCTACCAGTTGGCACATCAGATGCAGCAACATGCCGACATCCCCGAAGTGGTTGAGTATGGCCGGCAGGTGGCATAGCTGGCTCGTCGGACACTGTTGCAGGTGAGAGATGCCGCAAGGTTGGACCACAAGGCTCAGTACGCGGAGCCAGAGGCCTACCATCGGGGTAGGGGTTGATCAGTGCAGAATCAACCCTTGGGAAGAGTGGGCGCTAACAACTTTTACCCGGTAGTGGTTTCGGGGTCAATTTCCTCAGGGAGCTAGTTATGGGAGTTGAGTATTTGTGAAGTCTAGGAATGTGTTTTGGCTCCTAATTTTGCTTCTATCATTTTTGGTTTATCCACTAAATTTATCAACTACAATCGTAAACTAAATTATGCTAAGTAATGATGCTATTTGTATGCAATAAGAGAAAAGCACTAGGGTTGTAGCACTTGACTAGGTGACTAATTAACGGGTATAGAATTCTAATGCAAGGATGATAATTGAGGAAAATATAGATGACCATTGCACTTAGCATTCACTCTCACATCTCTCGGTAGAGAGAGTGATTTTGCCCAATTGACTCTCTCGAGACCAATTGGGAGGCTAATTTGCCCAAGCAACTAATGGTTCAAGTAGGGTAGTTACTCTCTCGAGGTTTAACCCGTTACTTGGGACTGCCATTCTCATGGGTCCATCCCAAATCCTTGTTGAGTTAATTGTGAGGTCATAGACTCTCTTTCTCAAAAAGAGTAAAAACCCACTAAGCTAGACTTTGTGTTTGCAACCACCAAATCCAAGTGAAAACATGCAATCAACCCAAATACCAAACACCCAACATCATCCAAGCATTAAGCAAAAA
>MU730642.1:7291-66684 GCA_026770625.1 Nicotiana glauca
TATATTAAGCTTCTAAAGCATACCTCTTTTCTTTCGAAAAGAAATACCTTCTTGTCCGATGAACATACAAAGAAAAAAGTATGTCCAATATTATCCACAATCCTCTAATACTTGTACGGTGTAGCATGATATGTTAAGTAATTCAACTAACAATCTCCTTTATAATAGTTTTCCTGATCCACTCCTTTGATTATTTTTTTTTTGACTTCTTTCATAGTTTTTCACTGCAGGAGCCTGAAACAAAAAAGAATGCCTGAGTGGTTAAAGTAAAAAAGCCTTTCATATATGTACTGTTTAGGTACTAAATATTAGAGAGAATGATAAAAATAGGATATTTTTGTGCCACTGTTGTTTTTTGACCTCAAGTTTTGTGAAAAAAGTCTCGTATCAAAATTTTAAAACACGTGAGTGGATTTTTCCCTTCGCTGGAATTTTAAAGCACGCTGGTCAGGATTTTAGCAATTATGGTGATTGTCAGGATTTAGCCACAAATCTTGACGGATCGCCAGAATTTTTTTAGCATTTTGACTGAAAAATCTGACGATCGTCATAAGTTTTGGTGCTTCAAAATTCTTGCAGTGAAAATTATGGTGATCGTCAGAATTTTTGGTGCTTCAATCTCTAATACGCGTGACTATTTTTTCAAAACTTTACCTAGCAGGGTAAGAATATAAACAATGGTTTGGGTTTGTCAAAAAAATTGTAACTAGTAATAAGTAATAAACCGCCCGATTTTTTATATTATATAAGCAGTATATTTAATATATATAGAGAAAGTGCATATGATATATTCTGTATATATTTTATTACATATATACACATCGTATATTTGAAAACTATATATCTTATATATATTGTATATGCACTTTTTATGAATTAATACCATTATATATCTTGTATATATTATATGCACAGCGGCAATAAGTTATCAAAAAAATCGCTATAACTCCTACATTCACCTCTAACAAGAGGAGAGAGAGTATGAAAAAATAAAATAAGGATAAGATCCAATCCCATGATTTGTGTATTATGTTTACTCATTAATTGTGTGCTTAATCTGTAAAAAAAATTGCTAGTTAGGGAATAAATAAAGAATGATGCCATTTTTAAAAATAATTCTGAAAAAATGCTTAACCGTGTAAAAATCTTTTTTTTTATAGCTATGCAAAAAACTTGAAAGTAAGATAACATATGGTTAACTAAATTGTTCCTAAATGGCCTTACGGCCAACAACGCCAAATACGAGATGGTTAAACTTAAAAAAAAACAAAAAAAAAAAAACATAAATTGTGCTTGAGAAAGAAAAGAAAATCCAAACAGAAAAGTAGAAAATTGCCAATGTCAAAACAGTAAAAAGGGGTTAATATTGACCCATAGGTAAAGAAGACAAAAAGGTCCAGTCAGGAAACAACAGGTTGTCTGCAATATGAATAGGCACCACACATGTAGTGTATAGTTATGGGTCGTACTCATGATTAGTTCTAAAGGGTTCTAACTTTTTATTTCAAGGCTGTGCCATGCATGGTTTTCAATTCAATAAAAAAAGTTAAAGAAAGAGAGAAAAGAATAGCGGCAAGTGGTTTTCACGGGAGACCTGTGATCGATTCCCTTACTAGTAGCTGTTTGACTAAAAAGTTATTAAACACTTTTTAAGCAAATCAATCAAAAGGGATGAAGGGGTAAATTGTAATCGAAAATAATAAACCCTAGGATTATCTTGATAATTAGTTTTGCAACAATAGTATATGTGAGAGAGAGAAAGAGAGAGAATATTAGAGAGAGGAGAGAGCAAAAGAACTTCTATCTTCCAAAAAATATGATTCCCCCTTTATAAAGCTCGGATCCCCTTTATATAGTAGGGGATCTTTGTTTAAATATTAAAAGACACAACCAAAGTACGTACTATAGAGGGGCCGGCGAGGTTATGAAGTCGTTTCTCCTATTATCCCCAAGTCGTCGTTCTGTCACGGCTCACATATGTTCAGCGGTCGGTCGTGCTGACTTAGAGACGTGATCGGTCAAATTCGACCCCATACAGTTAGTCCCTCCGCTCGTCGGGGTCGCAGCGAGGTGCGTCCTCGATGGGCGAAATCGATGCCTCCGTTCAGGTGGGAGACAACAATCATAACTGTCAGAGCGTCGAAACGAAACACCTTTCTCTGTATGACGTCGGCGTTCGCATGCATCATCATTGCGCGTATTCTCGAGGCAGGAAAATAGATGCTTTGGCGCTTGTTTTCCCGCGCTGACTTTAAGTCTGCCGCCTCGATTCTGGCGCCACCCAACCCTATAAATAGGGGAAGGGTTTAACTTGGTTCGAACTTTGGTCATTTGTAAGAGTATTCCAACCCTTCAGTTTATATTTTCACATTCTGGTACTTTTACCTTTGATCGAAAATTTCCTTCTTCTTCGTTGTGAAGTGTGCAATTCTTTTTCAACCGAAATCATGCCTAAACCTCGTCGAAACGACGAGAGGGTCCCGGCGGCTGCTCCATCGAACGTGCCACCCCCTTCCGATGGCGGAGAGATGGAGGAAGAAGAGGACATCAGTCCTCTTACGGTGGAAGCACTGTTACCAAAGAATCCTTCGTCTCGAAGCGATTTCAACAAGGACTCTCCCACTCCGGTGCTTTTCGAGTCACGACAGAATCACTTAGACGATCTCCGCATTAAGTACGGCATACCTGCCCACATAGAGATGATTCCAGCGGGGAGAGATCACGTGGATGTTTACAGGCGAGGGTACTATGCCTTTTATGAATACCCCTTTTTGATTGGCTATTGTCTTTCTCTTTTTCCTTTGGCGGAGGAGCTTTGCCGATTATATAACATATGCCCGGCTCAACTCACGCCGTATACCCTAAAAGTGCTTCGGCTACTGACCAAATATATGGAGTTGGCCGGATGTGAAGTCTCGATTCATCACCTCTTACAATTGTTCAATCCTGGTTATTTGAGAGGGATCATGGTGCATTTAAGAAGCCGTGGCACGAAAGGATTGGTGGTCGAGACTGATGATCGAGCGAGCTGCGGATTCTGGCGTAAATATTTCTTCATTAGGACCGAACATGTGGCCTCTAACCCTGCCGGATTCCCAGAGAGGTGGAATTCGACATGTAAGTATTGCAATTTGTTAAGTTCCTTGTTACTTATTATTGCTGCAATTCTAATTCTTGTATTGCAGCCATGGCTCGTCCGCCCCAACCCGTCCCTAGTCTTAGGAGATGGGTTGCCGGCTTGCTACCCCACGCAGAAGAGACCCGTACGTGGCCTACCTTCATGCAGCGCTATGGCCCCAAAGTCTCTTCAGGTAGATTTCTAATTTTTGTCTTGTAAGTTTTTGCACTACTACTCACTTGTTTATCTTTATGACAACAGGTCGAGGTGCTTCCAGGAGGAGGACGCCAGTCCCTACTTTCATGCGATCCGACATTGCCTCGGATGCTCGTGATGTATTATGCAAGTCTATCCGAGAGGGTCTCCCTCTAGCTCCTTTACAAGGGGGCTACATCCGCGACTATGGTTATGGGGGAGTCGGCATCATTGGCATCGGCCCTGCAACCTGTGGACGAGTCTTCCAATGGCGAGGAGCCGTCAGAAAGAAATAGGAGAAGGCTGGAGATGGGCAAGGGGGTGGCCACTGCGGTTGATGGAAGTGGGGCACCTCGAACAACGCCCAGACTTGTATTCATGGCTGACGCTATTCTATCTGGGAGGTCAGCTCAACAGGGGAGTTCCGCTCCTGGTACTAGTTCAGAGCGTGCCATTGGTTTCGTGTGTGTGTGGGGGAGGGGGGGGGGGGGTTATCGACTAACGTCGGAGGACCTGACAAGGAGGCTGAGGAGTCGGACTCTGACATCGCCCAAGAGGATGTAAATGAGTTTGTGGGTGGTCACACCCATGTGGAGATGAAGATGGATGGGTCCGACCATCGCATTATGATTTCGGGGGCTTACAACTTGCTGCTAAACAGCGAGCAGGTTGTGTCAGCCCTTACCCTACTATGTGCCGCCCCTGAGAGCGAGACACTCAGCACTGTGAACGATGTGGAGCTGTCACGAAGGGTTGCCGGTATGGATTTACAGGTACTCTTTATTCTCTTTCTGCGTATTGTAGGACTGACTTGAAGCGTGCTTATTTCTGCTTTTCTTTTCAGACCTTTGTTTTGGAAGTGGAGAGGGGACGCCGTGAGCAGAAAAGGATGTCCCTCTACAAGAAGATGTTGAAGATGTGTCAAAAATATCGCTCTAAGCACCGAGCGGTGGTCGACCTCTACCAGCAGGACCCCGAATTTCAAATATTTTGTGATGGGCTTGAATAGAGGCAGGCCCAGTTGAAGCGAAGGGGGCTGAGCTGGAAGAGACTGATAATGAGCTGATGAAAGCCGTAGCATGTAACAACGAGCTAGATACGCTCCTTAGGGCGAAAGATGACGAGCTCGAACTGATTCGTGGGGTGGCGGCGGAGAACGCCGACCTGCTGTAGAGGGTGGCGGATCTGACCGCCGAGCTTGACGCCAGGATTGCGGGAATTAATGGACTTAGGGGAGATCTAAGTGTTAGTGCCGGTAAAGTGATGGAATTACAAAGGCAAGTCACTCCCCCAAGGTTAGAGAAAGTGGGTCACCTTTCTTAGCCTCCCTCGTCTCGTCCCCCGTCTGGTCGGGGTACGTGTCATAGTGCGTATAAGATATGGGTCTTTATGGAGGCTCTACTCGACGTGTATAGAGGACTTCATGCTGGGGGCCGAGCGATGGAGGAGGAAGTTCAGGAAAGGCAAAGCGAGGCTCGCGCTGCTCGTGAAACATGTGGGTACTACCCCAACTCTCCCGATGGGGAGGATTCTGCTTCCGAGGACATCAATCGCCTCGAATCAGATTCATGGTATAACGACGTTTACCCCTGAGGGGGTGACGAGTAGTTAGAAATTTGTATACTTGTGTATATTTATGGCTTGTGGAATGTGTCGGAGCCTGTCTGTGGGGGCGAATGTAAATATTTTTATGTTGTAATATAAACTTTACTTTTGTTGCTTCGTCCGTTTGTTGCCTTTCCCTTCTTGGGTTTTCTTTTATAATGCTTAGCCTCCGTAGAGGTTGCTTTTGTTATTCGTTAAAAAGGTCTTGTCGTGGTTTGAGCGAGGTCGAACCGATATCGATGGCCTTAGCCATTAGGATGTTGCTTCGACTGCCATCGAAGTATTATCCGTCGTGGTTTGAACGAGGTTGAACTGATGTCGATGGCCTTAGCCATTAGGATGTTGCTTCGACTGTCGTCGAAGTAGTATCCGTTGTGGTTCGAACGAGGTCGAACTGATGTCGATGGCCTTAGCCATTAGGATATTGCTTCGACTGTCGTCGAAGTAGCATCCGTCGTGGTTGGAATGAGGTCGAACCGATATCGATGGCCTTAGCCATTAGGATGTTTCTTCGACTATTATCAAAGTAGCATTTGTCGTGGTTCACACGAGGTCGGACCGATGTCAATGGCCTTAGGCGTTAGGATGTTGCTTCGACTGTCGTCGAAGTAGTATCCGTCGTGGTTGGAACGAGGTTGAACTGATGTCGATGGCCTATCCATCGGGGTTCGAACAAGGTCGAACTGATGTCGATGGCCTTAACCATTAGGATGTTGCTTCGACTGTTGCCGAAGTAGTATCCGTCGTGGTTCGAATGAGGTCAAACCGATGTCGATGGACTTAGCCATTAGGATGTTGCTTTGACTATCGTCGAAGTAGCATCCGTCGTGGTTCGCATGAGGTCGAACCAATGTCGATGGCCTTAGCCATTAGGATATTGCTTCGACTGTCGTCGAGGTAGTATCCATCGTGGTTGGAAAGAGGTCAAACCGATGTCGATGGCCTTAGCCATTAAGATGTTGCTTTGACTGTCGTCGAAGTAGTATCCGTCGTGGTTCGAACGAGGTCGAACCGATGTCGATGGCCTTAGCCATTAAGATGTTGCTTTGACTGTCGTCGAAGTAGTATCCGTCGTGGTTCGAACGAGGTCGAACCGATGTCGATGGCCTTAGCCATTAAGATGTTGCTTTGACTGTCGTCGAAGTAGTATCCGTCGTGGTTCGAACGAGGTCGAACCGATGTCGATGGCCTTAGCCATTAAGATGTTGCTTTGACTGTCGTCGAAGTAGTATCCGTCGTGGTTCGAACGAGGTCGAACCGATGTCGATGGCCTTAGCCATTAGGATGTTCGTTCAGTGGAGACTCCCGTTCGTAGAATGAAGATCTAATTTTATTCGTGTGATGGATATTTCTGCTCGTACAATGGAGAATTCTATTCATACAATGGAGATTTCCGTTCATTCAATAGAGAATTCTGTTCATACAATGGAGAATTCTGTTCATTCAATGGAGAATTCTGTTCATTCAATGGAGAATAACTAGTGTAGTCCCTTGATTATATTGGCCTAAAGACCATGTCAACTTGCCGATGTGATGAATCTGCGCTCTGATGCCACCGGGTATCCCCTTCGTCGCCTCGTTAAAAACCTCCCCGAGAAAATCCAATTGGGACAAAACTCAGGTAAGGGAAAAATCGTACGACTTAGGAGATGCCTTTCAGAAGTGGAAATATTTGAGGTGGGTGACGTTCCAATTATTTTGGAGCGGTTTTCCCTCCATTGTTTGTAGTTGGAACGCTCCTTTGTTCACGGCTGCTATGATTCTGTATGGTCCGTCCCAGTTGGTCCCTAACTTTCCCTTATTCGGGTCTTTCGATGCCAGTGTTTTTGCTTTGAGGACGTAGTCGCCGACTCTGAGATTTGGCTTTGAGGACGTAGTCGCCGACTCTGAGCGATCTTACTTTGGCTTTCTTGTTGTAGTATTTTTCCGCCTGCTGTTTTTGGGCTGTCATTCTTATATGGGCCATGTCTTTGCGTTCTTCAGCTTCGTCTAGATCTTGCAACCTACTTTCGTCATTGTTTGTCCCGCTGGTATGGGAATATCTCAGGCTTGGTTTCCCGACCTCGACGGGTATGGCTATATCAGTCCCGTAGACCAGTAAGTATGGTGTTTCTCCCGTGTTGGACTTGGGCGTGGTCCGGTATGCCCATAATACTTTCAGTAGTAATTCGGGCCACAACCCTTTAGCTTCCTCGAGCTTCTTTTTCAATATGTTCAATATTGTTTTGCTGGAAGACTCGGCTTGGCCGTTGGCGATAGGATGATACGGAGTGGAGAGTATCCGCTTGATATGCCATTTTTTGAAGAACTCGGTTATTTTCTTACCGAAGAACTGGGGCCCATTGTCACGACTGATTTCTTTGGGGATGCCGAAACAGTATATGATATTTTTCCATATAAAGGCGATGACTTCTTGTTTGTGTATTTGTGCGTATGCACTTGCTTCCACCCATTTAGAAAAATAGTCAGTCAGAACTAAAAGAAAGCGTACCTTTCCTCGTCCTGTTGGCAGAGGGACGATTATATCCATTCCCCACTTTATGAAGGGCCATGGCGAGGTGACTGAATGGAGGAGCTCCCCGACTCAGTGTATCATGGGGGAGTATTTTTGGAACTACTCGCATCTCCGGACATAATCTGCTGCTTCTTTTTTCCTAGTAGGCCAGTAATTACCGGCACGGATGAGGCATCATACTAGGGCGCGGTTTCCTATATGGGAACACAATGGCCCTCGTGCACCTCTTCTAATACTTTTCTTGTTTGATGCGGTCCGAGGCACTTAGCGAGGGGACCGCCAAATGTTCTCTTGTAGAGGTCATGATTTACCAGGCTGTATCGGGCAGCCTGCACCCGGAGCTTCTTGGCTTCTTTTTTGTCGTGTGGGAGTGTTTCCATCCCGCAGATAGGATATAAGGCGGTTGCGCCAGTGTCACACCTCCTTTTTTACACACCTACCCCGAAGGATAAATGTATAAGGGAGTTTTTCCATTTAAAGTAATATTATTCGAAATGGAATTATTTATATATTTTAAGAGTTGCCACTTGGGATAGGATTGACTTTTGGTGTCCCAAGTCACCGGTTTAACTTAAATCCCAAATCGAGGAAAAGTTTCGACTTCCCAATTGGGGTTTGCGAATCAAAAATTCTGAATAAGGAATTCTGTTGACCCGAGGGAAGGTGTTAGGCACCCTCGGATCCCGTGGTTCTAGCACGGTCGCTTAAATTATTATAAATGGCTAAAATCTGATTTGTTATACATGTTCCAACCTATAATGCAATTTTAAATTTATTTACCGCTTTTAGTTAATTTTTACGAAAGTGAACGTCGTTTAAAAACGTGTTTTTGTATCACGTCACATTAAATGCATCCGGATCCTCGACACATTCTTATTCAACGTTTTTGGATTTAGATTTGGGTTGCATGAAATGCACAACTGTATTTAAGAAGGTAAAATTATTAAATGCGCGCCTAAAGCGACTAACGAGTTATTATCTTTGCGGAGGGCCGTGAAATTCGCTAGACGGCACGCCCCAAATTCTAAGTATTTTTAATTAAGCATTTAATGAGGGCCCCGTAATTTATGCATTTTTGTTTGGCGAGGCTCATCTCACTTTATTATTTAAAGGCCAACCTAAAGCAAACTACGATTTTCTATTTATTTTTTGTCTCTAAAAGGGCCTAATTAATTTTCATTTATAAATTCGGGCCTCAAGTTCAAGTCCGAATTCAAACAAAAGGGAGGACCCTCTTAATTTGAACCCGCTACCTAACTCGAAAACCTAAATTCATATTGCAAATTAATTCCCATATTCCTAATATAATTCTTAAAGGGTTTTTGACTTCTAGCAATTTTGAGCCTTGAAAGGTTGGCCCAGGCCTGTAATTTGAAACTTCCAGCATTTATTGGGCCTCAACCCCTGGCCTAGGACTTGTGAAAATTAGAACCAGCAGAATAAGACTAACGAATTAACAATCTGAACTTCGAAAATTACCAGCAAACCAAAAGTGATTATCATTTCAATCCAAACGCCAATATCAAGAACAACAGAATTTACTCTAGCATTATCTCAAATGATATGATAAAAGTTACATTTGAAGTTTGTTTTTGGGCAAGTGAATGGACCAAATTGTTAAGAAAAACAGGAGGAGCATTTAAGTTATATTTTTAAAACTTAACCCTGTTTGCTTACAGTAATTGAGTCATATTGTCAACATGAGGGTCTCGCATATTTCTACCCTGAAACTAATGTCAGTTATGTATCCTGTTTTGAATTTCAAGTGGAGGCACGCAGGTAACCTGTATCCAATTCCGTAATTCATTATCATAAACTTCAGCACACATCTAAACAATAACAGATCTTGTTTGTTACCTAAAGTACCGGACTCTGGAGGCACTTATACTAACAATACCTAGTTGCTTTAGTATAAAAACTAAAACAGGGTCAATATGTATAGTGTAATTCAAACAGTCTAATACAGATTAACAATATATAATCAACAGTCCAAAAACTCTCCAGTTTAATTACTAAACAAGTTCAAACAGTCCTAATTTATACAGTCCAGGATATACAGCCTAGTTTTCAAGTAATCCAACCAAATGATTAGCAAACTAACATCTAATTAACTATCCTTAACATCAGGCATCCAATGAGCATAATGAACATTTCTTATTTCAACTCCAAATCGAAGCTACAACAATGTAGATTCAGTTGTGTACCTGGAGTGCAAAGTAACAAAGAAAGAGGGAAGTCAACAACAATTCAGCAAATCAGAGCTCACACCAGCAACAAACAGGACCAAATTTAGATCCAAATCGATATCACAACACCCAGGAAGGAGTAACAGGGAATGAACAGAAACAAATCAACCAAAACACACTTGTTTGACCTCAAATTTTATTTGAAAATGAATTAGGAAAACCTTTGAAAACTTCAGCAACTAGAAGAGAGGAGAATCAACCTATAGAATGCAATGTAACAGTGTGGTTTTTTTGGGTTTTTTACTGTATTTTTGTATGTTTTTGAATTTTTTGGCAGGAATTAAGATCTAGAAGAAGGTTTGAACTATAGGAATGCAGATTTTGAACTTTCTTAGATTTTGAAATTCAAATTTGAGATTTAGATCTTCAAAAGGGATTGGGGGGGGGGGGAATTAAAAGCTGGAAAGTTTAGGGAATTTTCAGGGATCTGAAACTTTTTGGAATTTTCAGATGAGTGAAACCTGTTAATGAAGGCACTAGACATGCCTTTTATAGGCAGAAAAAGGGGCAGAAGGTTCTGGAACTTATTCACCCATTTCCCCCCCTTTTTATTTTCAGAAATTGATTACTAGTCCTAAAGTTTTGACTTTTTTCTCAAGTCACTGCTTTTAAAATGCTGAAACTTACACTAAGACCCCTTCTAGAAGGATCTAGGGTGTTCTAGCTTTGTTTTGTACATATGGAATACCTATACTACCCTCACTTTTATTCTGAAATTACTGAGCCTTAACAAACTAACCCATTTTAGGTACCCAAACTACCCCTGACTAACCATGAAATTACTAACCCTAGTTAAAATCTATCAACTATAACCAATCATCTAAAATTAATCAAAATTAAACTGGAATAAAAGAATTATTAACACAGAATGATAGAATATCAAACAATGATTAACAAGACTACCTAGGGATCAACTAATCATATAGAAGTAATGCTGAAATGATAGAACAATTTTACTAACTTCAAAGAAACTCATAAGACCCATCAACAACTAACAGAATCAAATTAAACTAAAAGGAAACAATTACTAAATCAATCTCATTTAGACTAAAAGAAATTAGAAAAACTAAGAAAAATATTTTACGAAATTCAAACTAGAACTTAGACATACTTAACCCCAACTTTAAAGAATTCAAATCACAACTAGATTAACAAACTGACAGATTATTATTATTAACAGGAAAGCAAACATATCAGAATTAAAGTAAACTAAAAGAAAAATCTAACTACACTAACAATTTGAACCAATCAGAATTAAACTAATACTTAACATTCAAAAACAAAACGAAAATCAAACTTAAGCTAAGAAAATTGGATGCACTTACTGATTTTTGTTTAAAAATAATCGGTTCCTCCTCGAATTTGGCCCCCAAGTAATGTTATGTATTTGTTCTTGGTAAGAACAAACACATAGCATCACCTTAGGACCAATTTGAAAACCCTCTTTTCTCCAAAAATTCGAAGCAACCCTAGATCTAAAATTCCGATGGTTTCGGTTAAGTTAAAGGGTAATTGATTTGGGATTTAGGTAGGGAAAGGTAAGGGGAGTATATGGTGTAAAGTTGGGGTTATTTGGTGGTGGCACCGCCGTGCACGGTGGTGGCGGCGCCTAGGGTTTGGCTTATTTGAAACATTCCAGTGATGTTCGAAGGAAAAGGGCACCGGATATAAAAAGAGGGAGGAGGGAGGAGTACGTGGTGAAATTTTGGGCGCCATTGGAGGTTGGCCTCCGCCGTGAGGCGATTTCCGGCGGTGGCGTTAGGGCGGAGCCGGCGGAGGGAAGAGGTACGAGGATGAAGAGAAATGTTTTTTAGGTTTAATTAAATTTCAGATACTTTTATTAAATGTTTTGAACAAATCTGGACCGTTTGATCATGAGAAATGGACGGACAGGATTGATTAGCTAAAACGACATCGTTTTGCAGTGGGGGGGGGGGGGCTGGACCAGATTGATGATTTGGGCTGGTCTGGGCAAGGACTTGGGGACATAGGGCTGGTAATATTTGGCCAAAAAACGTGACATTCCAATTCCTTTTCTCCCCCTCTTTTTTTTTATTTTCTGATTTTATTAAATGTAAATAAAATAAAAGATCCAAGTTGACTCTAAAATTATACTAATTAAAATTTCAAAATTAACCAATTTCTAATTTAAAAGAAAACTTAAGATAAATTCTAAAAATTGAAAGTAGAAATGCTAAGAACCATTTTTGTTATTTTCTTTATTTTTTTGTAATATTAAAATGTGTACTATTTTGTATTTTTGGAATTATATCAAGTAAAATGCACACAAAAATGCAAACAAAACACAAAATCATGCAATTAATTCCTAAAAAGTCAAATAATAAAGAAAAATTCCTAATTATAAGGAATTTTGTATGAGTAGTTTAAGCGTGGCAAAAATCACGTGTTCACAGCTGCCCCTCTTTACTCGTAGACACGAAGGGTTTCGGGTAAGATAAATGTGCACCATGAAGGATTTTTGCCTGCTCGGCACTCCATGAGAAGTATTTTGAAAACCGTCTGACCGAACCCTGCTTTAAAGGTTGCCTACATATCCTTGGCTATAAAGGAATCAGGCCAGTGTAGTTCTGGAAGGTTTGGTAGCTGGGACTACCAGGAGCTGTGATTTCACTGCTGTTGCTGCTGCTACTACTTGCTGACCTCCTTATTACACCAAAAAGAAAATCAAAGCTAAGCTAGCTATGCCTATCAACTATGAGTTACAAGATTCCTATCTATAATTATCTTGAAACTTGATCTTGAGTCTCAGCTGATTTTGCTGTGGTCTTCGATCTGAATCTTGATGCTCGCAAGCTGTAGGTGTTTACTTCTTTCTGCAGTATTGGGTCAAAACAGGATCGGCGGAGCTTGTGACTTCAATCAGATTTTGAGCAATCTGCACCCTTTCTTGCTTCACATTTGAGTTCATTTATTTTTGTTCTTTTCTTTTTTTCTTGACTTTGGATTGAGACTCATTCCATCGGTCATCTTGCATAGGTCGATCTACTTAAGATACCAAAACAAATAAACGAACGGAATTTTCTGCCCCAGTTTTCACTGGGAAAATTTCGTGAGTTAGTTGTGACACATATCTAAGCAATCAAATCAGAATTATGTATCCTTGTGACTGAATCCAGGTCATGCTGGGAACATGATCGGGTTATGCCGAAAAAAGAAAAAGGGTCTCGGGTTATTTCGGGACACGAAGAAAAAAAAAGCTCCCTCAGTTATGCCAGGGAGATCCACGGGTTATGCCGGGATGGAAAGAAAAAAGCTCCCTGGGTTATGCCAGGGAGATCCTCGGGTTATGCCGGGATTTGGAGAGAAAACGCCCCTTGGGTTATGCCAGGGGGATCCACGGGTTATGCCGGGATGGAAAGAAAAAAGCTCCCTAGGTTATGCCAGGGAGATCCTCGGGTTATGCCGAGATTTGGGAAGAAAAAGCTCCTTGGGTTATGACAGGGAGATCCTCGGGTTATGCCGGGATGGAGAGAAAAAATCTCCCTGGGTTATGCCAGGGAGATCCTCAATTTTTTGTCGGGATTTGGAAAGAAAAAGCCCCTTGGGTTATGCCAAGGGGATCCACGGGTTATGCCGGGATGGAAAGGAAAAATCTCCCTGGGTTATGCCAGGGAGATCCTCGGTTTTTTGCCGGGATTTGGAGAGAAAAAGCCCCTTGGGTTATGCCAGGGGGATCCACGGGTTATGCCGGGATGGAAAGAAAAAAGCTCCCTGGGTTATGCCAGGGAGATCCTCGGGTTATGCTGGGATTTGGGAAGAAAAAGCTCCTTGGGTTATGACAGGGAGATCCTCGGGTTATGCCGGGATGGAGAGAAAAAAGCTCCCTGGGTTATGCCAGGCAGATCCTCGGGTTATGCCGGGATATTAAAGGAATGGGGCCCTAGGCTACCATGATTTGTTTTTCTATTTTGGGATTTTCATTTTCACTTCTTTTTTTTTTGTCTTTTGTTTTCCTTTTTATTTAGCAAAACGCAAGAAAGAATTTGGGGGGGAAACTTCCTTTTTGGTCGTTTTCCTGCTGCAAAGCTGTTTCAGCGCTTGCGCCTTTCATTTCCTTTTGGGTTGCACTTGTTTTTTGCACGGTTGCATTGAATTATACCTGTTTTCAACAAAGAACAATTTGTTAGTTTGAAACGGTGGTTGGTTTTGTGGCCTTGATCATTCCAATTACTTGATCCCGGCCGCATTCTCGTTGAGAACTTTGCTGCTTGTTGGCTTTGAGGGTGAATCTCTTTTCAAGCCGACATGACTCAACTCTTAGGATTTCATGATGACTTGCCCGCTTGGGTTCTAGCCTTTTCACTTTATTTTGCCCTTAGGACCTTTGCCTTTGACTTTATTTCTTTTCAAATGTCTTTGCTTTGAAGCATCAACCACTATGGTCAATCGGGATTGGACTGACGCACCCGCTGAGGCTGGATATTTTCTCTGGCTTTTGCCAGGCAGAGCCCTATAAAACCAATCCTGCTACCTTTTTTTGTAATAATTCTAGAATCAGTGTTAAACCGAAAGGGATTCAAAGAAAAAGTATGCAAACAGGCAAGCATATGAGTTTAAAGAGAAGCGTCCCTTTCGGGGGAAAAGAAGGACTTATCTGGGGTGTGCATGCTGGCTTTAAATGAACATGACATGCTTCTTGGACTGGATGCCCGACCCACACAAACTTTCCAGCTTCTCGTGAATCCATTGATCCGCACTTCAAAATTGGGGAACCTCGCCAGGACTCTTTTGGTGACGAGATGTCTCCTTTTCGGCCGACAGCGCCCTTTGCGAGTTTTCGCCAATCGACCTCTCTCATTTCTCTTCTCACCGTCGCCCGATAGTGCTCTTTGTGAGTTTTCGTAAACGGACTCTCTCATTTTTATTTTCTCTACTCACCATCTCCTTATGGTGCCCTGAGGTTTTCACCGATAAGACTCTCTCATTTTACTTTTCTCAGTTTGAATTGTATCAGATTCCAACAATGACGTTTTCCACTTCCCTTCCTTTGCCAATTGATCTAAAGGACTTGGACAAGGTCTTTGGGGTAAAAAGGATTTTGGGTGAAACTACAACTTTGGAACCATTTCGGTGGGTTCATAGCTGAACCATCATATCATCTGCCCCAATTTCAATTTTTGGGGAAATTGGGATTTTTGTTTTGGCGTGACTGAACCTCAGGGAGAGGCTGCCTACGTATCCTTTCGGAATCAAGTCAAACGTAGTTCAGGGAACAATTTTTGTCTTTGTTTTTGTTTTTGTTTTGTTTTTTTTCTTTTTCTTTTTCCTTTTCTTTTCTTTTTGTAACTTTCGGGTTCCAAAGAGGGTAGCCAAAGAAGCGGAACCGGCTCGAAGGGTTTACGAAGGATTGATAGTGTTTAGGATAGCAGGAAGGAAAGCCTTCGTCATCTCAATTACACAAAGCCATCAAACCAGGAGATCTAGACATAGTACCTTTTGACTGTTGTTTCAGGGTCATTTCCTTCAATGTCTCCCAGTTTCGAATTATGTATGGACCTTTCCAATTAGGAGCGAACTTCCCTTTTGCTTCTTGGTGATGAGGGAGAATGCGCTTGAGCACGAGCTATCCCACTTTAAAATTCCTGGGACGCACCTTCTTGTTATGGGCGTGGGCCATTCTTTGTTGGTACAACTGCCCGTGACAAACTGCGGCCATCCATTTTTTATCAATTAATGACAACTGCTCCAGCTGGGTTTTAAGCCACTCACTGTCCTTAATCTCCGCTTCAACAATTATGCGGAGCAAAGGGATTTCTACTTTTGCAGGTATGACAGCTTCAGTTCCGTAAACCAACAAGTATGGGGTTGCTCCGATTGATGTACGCATTATGGTACGATACCCGAGTAATGCAAAAGGCAACTTTTCATGCCATTGCCTGGAGCTTTGAATCATCTTTCTCAAAATCTTCTTGATGTTCTTATTTGCTGCTTCAACGGCACCATTGGCTTTTGGCCGATAAGGAGTAGAGTTTCTATGCGTTATCTTGAATTGTTCACATACCTCTCCCATTAGACGACTGTTCAAGTTTGCAGCATTATCGATAATGATAGTTGCAGGAATGCCAAAGCAGCAAATAAGATTGGAGTGCACAAAGTCTACCACAACTTTCTTGTTGACCGACTTAAGAGTGATGGCCTCAACACATTTGGTGAAGTAATCAATTGCAACCAATATGAATCTATGCCCATTCGAAGCTTTCGGCTCGATCGTCCCAATGACATCCATACCCCAAGCAACAAATAGCCAAGGTTCTGACATCGGATGAAGCTCTGTTGGAGGTGCATGAATCAAATCACCGTACAGCTGACATTGATGGCATTTCCGAACAAAGCTGAAGCAATCCTTTTCCATGGTTATCCAGTAATACCCCGCTCACAGAATTTTCTTTGCCATCACATAACCATTCATATGAGGTTCGCATACTCCTGCGTGTACTTTATGCGTAATTCTTCTGGCTTCCTCGGCATCAACACATCTTAGCAAATTGAGGTCCGGGATCCTTTTGTACAAAACATCACCGCTTAAGAAGAAACCACTCACATGCCGTCTAATGGTTCTCTTTTGATCTCCAGTGGCTTGCTCGGGGTATTCTTATGTTTTTAGAAATCTTTTGATATCGTGATACCAGGTCTGAATGCTGGGTTCCGCCTCGACCGCATTACAATACCCGTGCTTTTCATTGATTTGAATCTCTAGAGGGTCAATATGGGCATTGCCTGGGTAAGGCATCATTGAAGCTAGAGTGGCGAGTGCTTCGGCTAGTTCATTGTGACACCGAGGGATATACCTGAACTCTATCGACTTGAAGCGCTTGGTGAGATCTTCAACATGTTTCCGATAGGGAGTGAGTTTAACATCTCGAGTTTCCCACTCTCCCTAGGCTTGCCGGATAATCAAGTCAAAATCCCCCATGATCAATAAATCTTCAACATCTTGGTCAATTGCCATATTTATGCCCATGATGCAGGCTTCATACTCAGTTGTATTGTTTGTGCAGAAGAATCGGAGCCTAGCTATAGCTGGGTAGTGCTGACCATTGGGTGATATCAAGATTTCCCCAATGCCTACGCCTCTTGCATTTACTGCTCCGTCAAAGAACATTTTCCAGGCACAAGTGTCCTCAGAGATGGCTTTTACTGAATTTACCTCTTCATCTGGGAAGTATGCGCTCAATGGCTGGTATTCCTCGTCAACCGGGTTTTCAGCCAAGTGATCTGCCAATGCCTGGGCTTTCATTGCCGTGCGAGTGACATTGACTATGTCAAATTCGGTGCAAGATTTGCCATTTTGCCAGTCTCCCAGTGGGCATGGGTTTCTGGAATATGTACTTCAAAGGATCCCACTTGGTTATGAGATAGGTAGTGTGGGCTTGAAAATAATGTCTCAACTTTTGAGCGACCCACGTCAAGGCGCAACACGTTCTCTCCAACAAAGTGTATTTGGCTTCGTAGCTGGTGAACTTCTTGCTTAGATGGTAAATTGCCTACTCTTTCTTGCCGGTTATATCATGCTGCCCAAGAACACAACCAAACAAATTTTCCAACACTGTCAGATACAAGAAGAGAGGTCGCCCAGGCTCCGGTGGGACCAACACTGGAGGATTTGACAGATATTCCTTGATTTTGTCGAAAGCCTCTTGAAATTCAGATGTCTATTTGATTGCTGCATCTTTCTTCAACAGTTTGAATATGGGCTCACATGTGGTAGTCAGCTGAGCAATGAACCGACTAATGTAATTTAACCTGCCCAATAAACTCATCACGTCTTTCTTAGTTTTCGGAGGAGGTAGATCTCGAATAGCTTTTATCTTTGTTGGATCTAACTCGATACCTCTCCTGCTAACTATGAAACCTAGGAGCTTGCCTGATGGGACTCCAAAGGCGCATTTAGCCGGATTCAACTTCAAATCATACTTGCGCAACCGTTCAAAGAACTTTCTCAAATCTCGCACATGGTCACTTTGAGTTCGGGACTTAATGATTACATCATCCACATACACCTCTATCTCTTGATGCATGATGTCGTGGAAAATGGCAGTCATGGCTCTCATATAGGTTGCTGGCATGACCCGATAACAGTATGTACCCCAGGGTGTAGTGAAAGTTGTCTTCCCGGCTTCTTCTTCATCCATCAACACCTGATGATATCCCGCGTAACAATCCACGAAGGACTGTATCTCATGATTGGCGCAGTTATCAACAAGGATGTGGATATTAGGCAAAGGGAAATTATCTTTGGGACTTGCCCTATTCAAATCTCGGTAGTCCACACACACCCGGGTTTTCCCGTCCTTCTTTGGCACTGGAACCATATTGGCTAGCCATGTAGTATATCGGACCACTCGGATTACCCCCGCCTTCAGCTGTTTTGTGATTTCTTCTTTGATCTTATCACTGATATCAGTTTTAAATTTTCTTTGCTTTTGCTGCACTGGAGGACAATCAGGATAGATTGGCAATTTATGCACCACTAGATCCACACTCAGTCCTGGTATGTCATCATACGACCAAGCAAACACATCTTTAAACTCAAGCAAGAGTTGGATTATTACATCTCGAGTTTTCTCATCTGTGTGAATGCTTATTTTGGTTTCCCTTATTTTCTCGGTTGTTCCCAAATTAACCGGTTCAGTGTCATTCAGATTCGGCTTAGGTTTGTTCTCAAATTATTCCAATTCTCGGTTTATTTCCCTAATAGCCTCTTCTTCATCATATTCCGGTTCTTGATTCATTATTTCACAGTTAGACAACGTGTTTGAGTCTGGGCATGAAGTCTGCAAGCATGCCATGTTATTTAAAGCCGCATTATTATGACTGAAAAGAAAAATGAAAAGGGAAAAATAGCAAAAATCAGAAATAATATAGAGAAAAATGGACGATGAAATATTGATTTCATTTCTTGGAATTTGGAAAGATAACAGGGTTTAAATTCAGGAATTTAAACGACAAGAAGCTAAAGAAACATCCGAGTTACACCCTGAAATAACTCAAGATGCAAAAAGGTGACAAGGCTAGTTTACCAGGACTCCCGCCTGATCGGGAATGGCGTAGCCTTCCAGTTTTGGAGTTTAGCATCTGGTCCCATGTAGAGCACCTAAGCAGTGCTAGTCCCTTCCCCTGGCTGAACCGTGTTAGTTTCATAAAGCATTTGTCTCATGGCTCCACAGATATCTTCGAGTCCCTCAGCCGTGAACACCTCATCGTCTTCTTCTTCGCCATACTTAGGTTTGACAACAGTATATAGAGATGTGGCACTGGTTGTGGCAGAAACCATCCTTCCTTCTTCCTTTCCTCAGCCCATTTCTCGTCATCTGGGGTAGGGTGGAAGCCTATCCCGAAAAACTTTTCTGCTGTGGGTATAGTTACTGGCTCAGATATTCCTTGTAAAGCTTTTCCCAACCCTTTTCCTGGTTTGAAACCATGTCTAATCATTTCTTTGGCCACTATGATTGAAGCATTAGACAGGAAAGGCCGGGGACACGGATTTCCCTCCTCGTGCTGCTCTGCCACCACAATTTCAAAGGCTTGATAAACAATATGCTCACTTCCTTCCCTCACCTCCAAGCATGGGATAGATGGGTCACGATAAATGGAATGCTCATCTTCTCCGTGGACTACGATCTCCTGATCTTCATACTCAAATTTCACCATTTGGTGGATGGTAGAGGGCACAACTCTGCAGCATGGATCCAGGGCCTTCCCAGAAGAAAATTATAAGAGGTATCCATGTCCAACACCTGGAAGGTTACCTCGAAATCCAACGGTCCTATGGTTAATATCAAATCAATTTCGCCGATATTATCCCTCTTAATAACATCAAAAGCTCTTACGAAAACGTTATTGGGACGAATCCTTCCTATCCCGATTTCCATTCTTTGCAGTGTGGAGAGCGGGCATATGTCAACACCCGAGCCTCCATCGACCATGACTCGCTTGACATAGTAACCTTCACATTTGATAGTCAGATGCAAGGCTTTGTTGTGGGCTACTCCCTCTAGAGGCAAATCATTTTTACTAAACAAGAGTTGGTTGACGGCAAAGAATCTTTCTGCCATCCTTTCGAGCTGTTCGACTGAACTTTCAAATGGTACATACGCCTCATTCAAAGTTTTCATTAATATTTTTTGATGTTCGGAGGATTTCGTCACCAATGACAACAACGACACTTGTTCAGGATATTTTCTCAATTAATCTACTGTGTCATAATCAGGCATCTTCATTTTCTGGAAGAAAGCCTCTGCTTCCTCGGCACTCACTGGCTTCTTGGACGGGAAACGCTTTCTGGTGGCATTGTTTACTTCCCCTACATTTGAATATTTCTCGACAGAGGTTTTTCCTGGAAGTTCTCCCGAGGTTTCTTTGCCCTTGTATGTAATCACTATTTGCTGATAGTTCCATAGCACCATAGAGGGGTCTGTCATTGGCTTCTGTGGTACGCGTCCAATAACCACTGGCTCATTCAGCCGAGGCAGTTTAATTGTTCCCCGTACCACATAAGCTCCTTTTGGCACATATATTTGCGTTCCCCTTTTTACTTCAAACTTCTTCGGAGCACTTAACACAAGTGGTTTCTCTTGGTGACCTCGCGGAACATAAAGAACCCCATTTTTCGGAGGCACCATCTCTGCTTTTGTTTCAGTTTTCTTCTCAGGCTCAGTTTTGACAATTTTATTCTTCTTCTCCCCCTTTTCCTGCTTCGGGGCTGCCTTGGGCTTCCTCTCTGCATCAACGATAGTAATTATGGATTTCAGGGCTGGATCAAATTCCCTGTCTTTACAAATCATTCCGATTAGCGGCCCGATGTTGTGAGCGGGCAACAAATTATTGGTCGCATTCGGGGCTTCTTCATCCCTCAACACTATTTTTCCTTGTTTGATCAAATCATCCATATCTTTCTTCGATGTCCAGCAGTTGTCAGTACTGTTCCCTTCAACTCCTGAATGATAAGCACAGCGGACACCCCGCTGATAAGATGGTGATTCCGGGTTCTGCTTATTTTGGGTAATAGGTTGCAGCAAATTCATCTGGAGGAGCTTTGGGAACAAACTGGAGTAGGGTTCACCAATCGGTGTAAAATTTGGTCGTCTGGGTGGTTCCCGAGGGCGGAAGTTATTTTGTGGTGGTCGGGGGGTTATATTGATTCTGGTAAGGAGGCTGGTTTCTTTTGAATGGAGGTTGGTTTCGATTAGCTTGTGGTTGCAGTCGGCCGAAAGGTTGAGCATTCATGACCGCATAAGATGGGGGAGTATAAGTCATATCAGTGTGAGGATAGTAGTGTTGAGGGGTTATTTCAGAGAATACCGGTCTACGAGCCCGGTATCTTCTTCCTCCCGATGCTGCCATAATTGTTTCTTCTTTCTTTTTGCCTTTGGCCATTCCTCCAGACCCGCCTTGGATGGCTTGGGAGGTTGCTCTTATGGCCGATTGACTCAAGATTCTGCATGTTTTTAGACCATTTTCTACCATTTCTTCGATTTTAATTGCCTCTGCGAAAGGCTTGCCCATGGCTGACATCATATTCTGAAAGTAGTCTGCTTCCTGGGCCTGAAGGAAAACAGTGACCATCTCCACCTCATCCATTGGAGGCTTCACTCTTGACGCCTGTTCGCGCCACTTAGTTGCGTATTCTCGAAAACTCTTTAAAGGTTTCTTCTTTAGATTCGCCAAGGAGTTCCTATCCGGCGCAATGTCTATGTTGTACTGAAATTGTCGAACAAAGTCTCGGGAAAGATCGTCCCAAATATGCCAACGTGTGACGTCCTGGTCCATATACCACTCGGAAGCTATGCCGATTAAGATTTCTCCAAAATACGCCATCAACAATTCCTCTTTGCCAGCGACTCCCCGTAACTGATTGCAATACTTCTTCAGGTGAGCAATGGGGTCACCGTGCCCGTCATACTTCTCAAATTTTGGTGTTTTGAACCCTGACGACAAATGTGCATGCGGGAACATACATAGGTATGTATAGGAGACACTCTTTTGCCTGCTCAAGCCTTGCATATTTTTTAAGCTCTGCTCGAGGCTTCTCATTCTCTTTGCCATCTCATCCTGCTCTGGGGCTTTGGGGGTTTTGTCCTTCCCTGGTGTAAGCTCGTATGGTGGCTGCTGAGAGTAAGTATATTGAGGATAATGAGGAGGGTCAGCCTGGAAGACGGGATTTTGGAATGTGAAGACTGAAGGGTCAACAGCATGCTTGGGTAGCGATGGTTGTGTGGTTGCGAAGCATAGTGGAGCCGTGAAGATGTTGGGAGCAGGCCCAGACGGGAACACCTGGGGGCGAACCTCAGAAGGTGTTCCTAGAAAGTGAGCAGTTATAGTAGGTTGCCCCAACGGGGTGTTTGGATGGCTGATGGGGACAGTGGTAACACCTCCAGATCTAGGAAATATCTTCGGGAATTCGGGGATGGTGCTTGGAGGTTCCTTTCCATTGTTCCAAGCATCCCACATTTTCATGAGTCGCAAGTGCAATATCCGATTCTCTTCAGCTGTAAGGGACTCAGAGGCCGGGACCCCCAAGATGGGGCTATCTTCGGATATGGGAATTACAGGCAGAGTCATATCTGTAGACATTTATGTACTTCATTTTGATCTGGTGAAATATCAATGTGAGGCCAGCTTACCACAAACCAACCACCGTTTCTAAAAGCTAAGCTGGAAATGACAGCAACAATGGTTAGTTTGAAACAAATAACAGATAGGGAACCACACATTGGTGTGTGATGCACCTATACAGTTAAATAAATATCTATATGTTTGCTACGGTTGCATGCGTCATCCCGGCTTTTCTTTTGTTCCCTTTTGTTTTCTTTCTCTTTTGTTTTCTCTCATTCTCTTTATTTTCATTTTCTGCCCTTTTTTTTTCACTCAATACCTTATTTTCTTCCTTTGTGTTTCATTTTCTTTCTTGTTTTTCCTTTTATTTATTTCTCTCATATTTTTCTTTTTCTCTTTTTAGGATTACGGTCGAATCTTATGTAGATTGCCTACGTATCATGGCCCCGTATGAATCAGACCAAGCGTAGTTCTTGAAAATAAGGTAAATAAGCTAACTCTTTTTATATTTTATTTTGAATTTTGAAAGAAATGCTTTAAAAGAAAAAGGGAAATATTTTTTGATTTTTCTTTTTGTTTTTTGAAAGAAAGACTTCTAAGAATTCTTTTTCTTTTTATTAGAAATTTGGGAATTTTAGAAGTAAAAAGAAAAATTTTTGTTTTGAATTTTCATTTATTTCTCTTTTTCTAAACATGAAAGAATTTTTTTTCTTTCTTTTGGATTTTGACTCACCCTGCACATTTATTTAAGGGGATTTAATAATTTATTTTGACCTAACAAAGAAAAAGTAGCTATTTAAAGCGATTTAATGACTTATTTTGACTTAAAAGGAAAAGTGGCTATTTTTCAAAATTTTATTTAAGAAAACAAAGACTCGGTTTTGCAGATACGGCCTTTCAGCACTTCCGGGAAGGAGATTTTAAGGCTGTTCCTGCTAACCGGTTAAAATGACTCGGGGTAGCTGTTCTTGCAAAAACAGCCTTCCGGCATCCTTTTTGGGGACATTCGGCTTATTTTAAACAAGAATGGCATCACCCGACTTATTTTTTGACAAATTTAAAATTTTGATATTTTTGGGCTATTTTTGCAAAAGGGAGGTTGGACCCGATGAGGGTTGCCTACGTATATCACATCCGGTGAGAATCAAACCAGTGGAGTTCGGGCAGATTTGCCAAAATCAAAACTATTTCGAACAACAATTGTCTTTCTATCTTTTTTTTCAAATATTTTTTCTCTATTTTTTTTTATTTTTCAAAAATCTGGCAGCATTTCGGTACTATTTGGGCATTGGGTTTTTTCAAAACCAATGGTAACCCTCACTTAGTCCTAACACTGCTTATTTTTCTCAATTTTCACTCACTTAGACAAGCCGGTCAACATGCAAAGCCGTGCAAATAAATGCACAAGTAGCACGTAAGATGCATCAGGATGGTTAATTTATTTCAGGTCACCTGTCCTAGACGGACCCAACCCCTGTGTTGAGTCCCCTAAGTCTGCACATGATGCGAACAAGCATCTTACTAGGGATCTGGCATGAGTTTTTGTTCTTCTAGGTTTAAACCCTAGGTTTATTGATCTAGACCTGGCTTACCCGAGCGGAGAACTCGAGCGGAGGGGGAGGTAGCGTACCGGGGATACAGAAGCTCCGCCGGCTTAGCAACTTATCCAAACCTCGTTCTAAATGGGAAAAAGACTCTAAGCAGAAGAGAAGCTACACGAAGTGCACCCTTGTCCATGATGTAGAAGACTCAGAGAGAGAGGAAGGGATTCGTAACAGTTTATATATACAATTCAGCAAATATCAAAGCGGTAACACATTTAACACGTTTAGCATGGAACATGTAGAAAAATCAGATAAGGCCAAATATAACAATTATACTAAGCTCGAATTCTTGAATCCTGAATCGGAATTCTGGGTTCATATCCCCAGCAGAGTTGCCAGAGCTGTCACACCTCCTTTTTTACACACCTACCCCGAAGGATAAATGTATAAGGGAGTTTTTCCATTTAAAATAATATTATTCGAAATGGAATTATTTATTTATTTTTAGAGTCGCCACTTGGGATAGGATTGACTTTTGGTGTCCTAAGTCACCGGTTTAACTTAAATCCCAAACCGAGGAAAAGTTTCGACTTCCTAATTGGAGTTTGCGAACCAGAAATTCTGAATAAGAAATTCTGTTGACCCGAGGGAAGGTGTTAGGCACCCTCGGATCCCGTGGTTCTAGCACGGTCGCTTAAATTATTATAAATGGCTAAAATATGATTTGTTATACATGTTCCAACCTATAATGCAATTTTAAAATTATTTACTGCTTTTAGTTAATTTTTAAGAAAGTGAACGTCGTTTAAAAACGTATTTTTGGATCACGTCACATGAAATGCACCCGGATCCTCGACACATTCTTATTCAACGTTTATGGATTTGGATTTGGGTTGCATGAAATGCACAACTGTATTTAAGAAGGTAAAATTATTAAAAATGCACCTAAAGCGAATAACGGGTTATTATCTTTGCGGAGGGCCGTGAAATTCGCTAGATGGCACGCCCCAAATTCTAAGTATTTTTAATTAAGCATTTAATGAGGGCCCCACAATTTATGCATTTTTGTTTGGCGAGGCTCATCTCACTTTGTCATTTCAAGGACAGCCTAAAGCAAACTACGATTTTCTATTTATTTTTTGTCTCTAAAAGGGCCTAATTAATTTACATTTATAAATTCGGGCCTCGAGTTCAAGTCCGAATTCAAACAAAAGGGAGGACCCTCTTAATTTGAACCCGCTACCTAACTCGAAAACCTAAATTCATATTGAAAATTAATTCCCATATTCCTAATATAATTCTTAAAGGGTTTTTGACTTCTAGCAATTTTGGGCCTTGAAAGGTTGGCCCAGGCCTGTAATTTAAAACTTCCAGCATTTATTGGGCCTCAACCCCTGGCCTAGGACTTGTGAAAATTAGAACCAGCAGAATAAGACTAACGAATTAACAATCTGAACTTTGAAAATTACCAGCAAATCAAAAGTGATTATCATTTCAATCCAAACGCCAATATCAAGTCCAACAGAATTTACTCTAGCATTATCTCAAATGATATGATAAAAGTTACATTTGAAGTTTGTTTTTGGGCAAGTGAATGGACCAAATTGTTAAGAAAAACAGGAGGAGCATTTAAGTTATATTTTTAAAACTTAACCCAGTTTGCTTACAGTAATTGAGTCATATTGTCAACATGAGGGTCTCGCATATTTCTACCCTGAAACTAATGTCAGTTATGTATCCTGTTTTGAATTTCAAGTGGAGGCACGCAGGTAACCTGTATCCAATTCCTTAATTCATTATCATAAACTTCAGCACACATCTAAACAATAACATATCCTATTTGTTACCTAAAGTAGCGGACTCTGGAGGCACTTATACTAACATTACCTAGTTGCTTTAGTATAAAAACTAAAACTGGGTCAATATGTATAGTGTAATTCAAACAGTCTAATACAAATTAACAATATATAATCAACAGTCCGAAAACTCTCCAGTTTAATTACTAAACAAGTTCAAACAGTCCTAATTAATACAGTCCAGGCTATACAGCCTAGTGTTCAGGTAATCCAACCAAATGATTAGCAAACTAACATCTAATTAACTATCCATAACATCAGGCATCCAATGAGCATAATGAGCATTTCTTATTTCAATTCCAAATCGAAGCTACATCAGTGTAGATTCAGGTGTGTACCTGGAGTGCAAAGTAACAAAGAAAGAGGGAAGTCAGCAACAATTCAGCAAATCAGAGCTCACACCAGCAACAAACAGGACCAAATTTAGATCCAAATCGATATCACAGCACCAAGGTAGGAGTAACAGGGAATGAACAACAACAAATCAACCAAAACACACTTGTTTGACCTCAAATTTTACTTGAAAATGAATTTGGAAAACCTTTTAAAACTGCAGCAACTAGAAGAGAGGAGAATCAACCTATAGAATGCAGTGTAACAGTGTGGTTTTTGGGTTTTTTACTGTATTTTTGTATGTTTTTGGATTTTTTGGCAGGAATTAAGATCTAGAAGAAGGTTTGAACTATAGGAATGAAAATTTTGAACTTTCTTAGATTTTGAAATTCAAGTTTGAGATTCAGATCTTCAGAAAGGGATTTTGGAGGGTGGGGGGATTAAAAGCTGGAAACTTTGGGGAATTTTCAGGGATCTGAAACTTTTTGGAATTTTTAGATGTGTGAAACCTGTTAATGAAGGCACTAGACATGCCTTTTATAGGCAGAAAAAGGGGCAGAAGGTTTTGGAACTTATCCACCCATTTTCCCTCCTTTTTATTTTCAGAAATTGCTTACTAGTCCTAAAGTTTTGACTTGTTTCTCAAGTTACTGCTTTCAAAATGCTGAAACTTACACTAAGACCCCTTCTAGAAGGATCTAGGGTGTTCTAGCTTTGTTTTCTACCTATGAAATACCTATACTACCCTCACTTTTATTCTAAAATTACTGAGCCTTAACAAACTAACCCATTTTAGGTGCTCAAACTACCCCTGAAATTACTAACCCTAGTTAAAATCTATCAGCTATAACCAATCACCTAAAATTAATCAAAATTAAACTGGAATAAAAGAATTATTAACACAGAATGATAGAAGATCAAACAATGATTAACAAGACTACCTAGGGATCAACTAATCATATAGAAGTAATGCTGAAATGATAGAACAATTTTACTAACTTCAAAGAAACTCATAAGACCCATCAACAGCTAACAAAATCAAAATTAAACTAAAAGGAAACAATTACTAAATCAATCTCATTTAGGCTAAAAGAAATCAGAAAAACTAAGAAAAATAATTAACGAAATTCAAACTAGAACTTAGACATACTTAACCCAAAATTTAAAGAATTCAAATCACAACTAGATTAACAAACATACAAATTATTATTATTAACAGGAAAGCAAACATATCATAATTAAAGTAAACTAAAATAAAAATCTAACTACACTAACAATTTGAACCAATCAGAATTAAACTAATACTTAACAATCAAAAACAAAATGAAAATCAAATTTAAGCTAAGAAAATTGGATGCACTTACTGGTTTTTGTTTAAAAATAATTGGCTCCTCCTCGAATTTGGCCCCCAAGTAATGTTATGTGTTTGTTCTTGGTAAGAACAAACACATAGCATCACCTTAGGACCAATTTGAAAACCCTCTTTTCTCCAGAAATTCGAAGCAACCCTAGATCTAAAATTCCGATGGTTTCGGTTAAGTTCAAGGGTAATTGATTTGGGATTTAGGTAGGTAAAGGTAAGGGGAGTATATGGTGTAAAGTTGGGGTTATTTGGTGGTGGCGTCGCCGTGCACAGTGGTGGCGGCGCCTAGGGTTTGGCTTATTTGAAACGTTCCAGTGATGTTCGAAGGAAAAGGGAATCGGATATGAAAAGAGGCAGGAGGGAGGAGTATGTGGTGAAATTTTGGCCGCCATTAGAGGTTGGCCGCCGCCGTGAGGCGATTTCCGGCGACGGCGTTAGGGCGGAGCCGGCGGAGGGAAGAGGTACGGGGATGAAGAGAAATGTTTTTTTAGGTTTAATTAAATTTCAGACACTTTTATTAATTGTTTTGAACAAATCTAGACCGTTTGATCATGGGAAATGGACGGACATGATTAATTAGCTAAAACGACGTCGTTTTGCAGTTGGGGAGGAGGGGACTGGACTGGATTGATGATTTGGGCTGGTCTGGGCAAGGACTTGGGGACATTGGGCTGATAATATTTGGCCCAAAAACGTGACATTCCAATTCCTTTTCTCCCCCACTTTTTTTATTATTTTTTGATTTTATTAAATATAAAAAAAATAAAAGATCCAAGTTAACTCTAAAATTATACTAATTAAAATTTCAAAATTAACTAATTTCTAATTTAAAAGAAAACTTAAGACAAATTCTAAAAATTGAAAGTAGAAATGCATAGAACCATTTTTGTTATTTTCTTTATTTTTTTTGTAATATTAAAACGCGTACTATTTTGTATTTTTGGAATTATATCAAGTAAAATGCACACAAAAAATGCAAAAAAAAATACAATCATGCAATTAATTCCTAAAAAGTCAAATAATAAAGAAAAATTCCTAATTCTAAGGAATTTTGTAGGAGTAGTTTAAGCGTGGCAAAAATCACGTGCTCATAGCCAGTCCCAAGTTAAGTTTAAAGAGAATACCTCGACGTGGTCGACGACCGAATGGAGGAGGGTAACCACATTTTCTTTGTTGATATTCTTGTTGGCCGCGTCTAGCTTGGCTTGGCCATTTGCCTCGACGTTTTATGCCCTAGGGATTCGCTCGAAGCGACATACGTCGAACTCAGGCATCAGCTTATGGATTTTTGATTGGTATTTCTGTAATCTTTGTTCTTTGATTTGGTAAGTCCCGGTGACTTGACTTACGACGAGTTGAGAGTCGCAGTGGAGGATGAGTCGTTTTGCCCCGTATTTGAGTGCTAATTTCATACCTGCAATCACAACCTCATACTCGACCTCGTTGTTAGTCATCTCGGGGCATCGTATGGACTGTCGAATTACTTCACCTGTGGGGAGTTCGAGGACGAGTCCCAGTCCCGATCCCGAGGAATTCAAAGCGCCGTCAGTATAGAGGGTCCAGAGGTCAGTATGGGCAGAGGCGCGAAGGGCCTCTTGTTCCATCTCTGGCAATATCTCCGAACTGAATTCAGTGACAAAGTCGGCAAGTACCTGCGACTTGATGGCGGTTCTTGGATGATATGTTATGTCATGCTCACTGAGCTCTATGGCCCATTTGGCGAGCCTACCCAAGATTTCGGGGTTATGTAGGATGCCCCTTAGGGGGAAGGTTGTTATTACTTTTATGGGATGGCATTGAAAATAGGGTCTAAGCTTTCGTGAAGTTAAGACCAGCGCTAGAGCTAGTTTTTCGAGGTGTGGGTACCTCGTCTCGGCATCTATTAAAGTTTTTCTAATATAATAAATAGGGGATTGAAAACCTTTGTTTTTGCAGATTAAGATAGCGCTGACAGCAATTTCGGATACTGCCAGATACACTAGTAGACACTCGCCTGGTTCTACTTTGACGAGCAGTGGCGACAAAGATAGATATGATTTTAATTTCCTTAGGGCGTCAATGCACTCCTCATTAAATTTTAGCCAATGATATTTTCTTAGTACACTGAAGAACTTGTGGCATCTGCCCGAGGGCCGTGAGATGAACCTTGACAGGGCGGCTATTCGCCCCGTCAGTTTCTGTACCTGCTTCTTGCTGTTCAGAACCTCAGGTATTGTGTCTATGGCCTTGATCTGGTCCGGGTTGACTTCGATACCTTATCGTGACATGAGAAAGCCTAGAAAGTTTCCCGAGGCCACGCCGAAGGCGCATTTTTCTGGGTTCAATTTCATCCTGTACTGCCTCAGTATCTCGAAGGCTTCTTTCAAATGATCGATATGGTCCTCATTCTTTGCCGATTTTACTAACATGTCGTCAATATAAACCTCCATTGTCTTGCCGAGATATTCCTTGAACATCTTGGTAACCAATATTTGGTATGTGGCTCCCGTATTTTTGAGTCCGAAGGGCATCACTTTATAGCAGTACGTCCCTTGGTAGGTGATGAAAGTTGCCTTTTCTTGATCCTCTTCGGCCAATAGGATTTGATTGTAGCCGGAGTAGGCGTCCAAGAAACTTAGCAGTTCGTGTCCTGCTGTTGCGTCGATCAGCTGGTCGATATGGGGCAATGGGAAGGAATCTTTTGGGCATGCCTTGTTCAGATCGGTGAAGTCTACACACATTCTCCCTTTCCCATTTTTCTTTTAACCATGACCACATTGGCAAACTACTGGGGGTATTTCGATTCTCTGATGGAACCATTGGGTAGCAATTTGTCTACTTCTTCACTGACTGCCTCATTGATTACGGCATTGAATTTCCTCCTCATCTGCCCGGGCGGATAAAGTGGGTTGACATTCAGCTTATGAGTGGCGACGTCTTTTGGGATCCTCGGCATATCTGAGTGAGAGAATGTAAATAGATCTGCATGGTTAGTTAAAAAGTCGTGGTACTTACCTGGGTCGGAGAGGTACTGCCTGATATAGGCTTTCTTTGTGTTGTCAGTATCGTCGAGCTGGACCGAGTTGAGGTTCTCGACTGTCGCTTTGCAAGCTTCAACAACATCTGGGTCCCTAATGACCTCTGCCGACGGGTTGATTTTAGTTCCTAACATGGATGATTGCTATGCTTACGCACTTGTTCCCTTCAATTGTTTGGTATGCGTGCAGTCTTGGGCGATCCGATAGCATTCCTAGGTGGTACGTGGCTCGCCTTGAATGCTGAATATTCCCCATGGGGTGGGAGATTTGATTACTTGATAGAAGCTCGAGGGAATGACTTGCATAGAGTGTATCCATGGACGTCCTATGATGGTATTATAAGCTGCTTCCTTATTTATGACGTGGAATATGGTTTCCAGCGTGACTCCCCCTGCCAAGACTGGCAGTGATATTTCTCCGGAGGTTCGCTCCACTGTATTGTTAAAACCCGTTATTGTTGTGCAACGCGGTATTATCTTATATTTGAGCCTCATTTTTATGAGGACTTTTGGGTGGATAATACACGCGCCGCTTTCGTCGCCTATCATAATTCTTTTCACATCAGTATCAACAATGCGTAAAGTTATAACTAAAGCATCGTAACGAGGGAAACACAAACTGTCAGTATCAGACTTATCGAAGGTGATACTGTCTTTGAAGTCATCATATCGTTCATGAGCAATCATACGCTTCAACTTGTGTGTGGTGGTGTACTTTACATGATTGATCGCCGAGTCGTCGCCGCCACTGATGATCATCTGTATGGTACGCACCAGAGAGGGTGGTTTTGTGGTCCTTGGGATTGATTGCGCCCTCTAGAGAAATTAGCCCTTCCTTTATCGCTGAGCAGTTCTTTTAGGTATCCCTGGTTCAACATTCTGACCACCTCCTGTCGTAAACCTATGCAATCTTCGGTCTTGTGTCCTCTTTCCTGATGGAATTCGCATAGGACGTTCGACCTCCTTGCACTAGGGTCTGATTTCATTTTTTGTGGCCACTGCACCTTCGTATCCAACTTCTCTAGTGCGTACACTATTTTTGAAGGGGAGACACAAAAGTTATGAGCAGATAATGATAGGAGCATACCTCTTTCGTTTCGAAGTGGGGCGACATGTCGTGACGCGACATCTGGATGCCTCACAGGAGGCAGATTGGGAGATCTAATGTAGGGTTGATGCCTTTATCTGTTGAAGCGTGGGAGTTGTTTCCTTTGATCGTCGTTGCGTCGATCCCTCCTTACCTCAAATTGTAATGACGTTAGTCGTTGGATTGGACCATAAGATCATCTTCATCCGCTCTTACTTCGGCGTAGTAAGCATTATGAATCTCTTCCCATGGGGTGGGGGGATACTTCATGAGTCTGTTGAGCAGCTTCTTGGTTGCTTTTGATCCGTTTCTGTTCAATCTATTTTGGAAAGCTGCGACTACCATTCCCTCTAATACATTTGGTAGTCCCATTCTTACCCTGTCGAATCGGGCTAGGAAGTCCTGGAGTCCTTCACCTGTCGTTTGCCTGATGGCGAAGATATCATGTAACAACCCGACCAGTCGTTTTGAACTTTTGCACTTTGAATTCCATTTCTCGGGCACGACTTGCCCCGTGTAATGTATTATGATTGATGTAGATTGTTGGTTTTGGTTTCAGGAAAATTTGGAATGAATTTGAATGAAAAGTCTCAGTTGCAAGTTTTGAATTTGAAAGGTTTGACTAAGAGTTGACTTATTTGTATATGAGCTCGAATTGGAAATTTCATGATTTTTTTAGCTTTGTCGGGTGATTTATTACTTAGGAGCGCGACCGGAATGCATTTTGGAAGTCCGTGGAAGGATTTGGCTTGAATTGGCGAGTTTAGTATTTTGGCGAATTTCGGTTGATAGGCGAAATTTTGATCCGAGGGTCAGAATGGAATTCCGAGAGTTGCAATAGCTTCGTCAGGTGATTTGGGATGTGTGTGCAAAATTTTAGGTCATTCGGAGGTGATTTGGTTGGGTTTTTGATCGAATGCGTGTTTCGGAAGTTTAGAAGAACTTAGGCTTGAATTCGATGTGAATTGATGGTTTCAGTGTTGTTTGAGGCATTTGCCGGTTGGAACAAGTTTGAATGGTGATTTAGGATATGTTAGTGCTTTTGGTTGAGGCCCCGGGGGCCTCGGGGTGATTTCGGATGGCTAATGGGGAGTTTAGAGTTGAAAAAATATTGCAGAAAATGCAGCAGTAGGTGCAAGCCAGATTTGGCCTTCGCGTTAGCGAAGATAGGTCCGCATAAGGGAAAGTCATGGAGCATCACGTTCGTGGGGACACACATTCGCGTAGAAGAGAATTGGGTCCCTGAGTCTTTGTGCTTCGCGATCGCGTATAGAGCATCGCGTTTACGAAGGGCCCTGGGAGTATGCATCGTGTTCGCATAAGAGGATTTGAGGTTCCGTAATAATTATTCTTCGCGTATGCAGCATAAGGCTTGCGTTCGTGTAGTGGTAGAAGCAAAAGCACCGCGTTCGCGTGTAAGACACCGCGTTCGCGAAGGGTAAAAACTGGCCAGTTGAATTTTTGTGCATTGCGAACACGAGAGGGCCCTCGCGTTCGCATAGAAGAAATGTCAGCTGACAGAAAGGTTTTTAATAACATTATGTTCTGCGAGCGTAAGTTACTTTCCTCCATTGTTGAGCATCTTGGGAGCTATTTGGGAGAAATTAAAGAGAGTTTCGAAGAGGATTGATTGGAGGTAAGTCCTATGAACTAAAAACGTGATTTAATTGTGGAAATAACCTTGAAATTCATGGAAACTTGGCTAAAATGGGAAGAACTAGGGCTTGAGTTTTTGAAATCTTAAATTGGGATTTGAAGGGCAATTTGAGCTCGGATTCGATAGTTCTTGGCATGTATAGACTCGTGGCAAGATACCGTTGATGTGAAAATTTCTGAGTTTCAAGAAGTGGGTCCAGGGCTCGGGTTTTAGTAATTTCAGGATTTATGACTGTTATTGATTGTTTTCGCTTGGGCTTTGTTCCCTTAGCATATTGTGATGTATTCGCTCTGTTCTTTTATAGATTTGACGTGCGTGGAGGCCAATTTGAGGGGTAAAGGCATCGCGAGCTAGAGATTTCGCCGGTTTGAGGTGAGTAATGATTGTAAATGATATCCTGAGGGTTTGAAACCCCGAGTTGTACACCGTGGAGCTATATCGAGGTGACTTGCACGTCGGATAGCGAGCGTGGGGTAGAGAACCGTTGGGGACTGTGACTTGGTCCGTCCCGATTGATGATTTTACCGCGTGTTTGACTGAAACTTATTTGTTATTATCATGATTTGGGCTGATTGCCATATTTGGGCTTCGTGCAAATTATTTGAACCCGTCGGGTATTTTATCACTGCTTCCTCGCATTTTTGATGTGTTATTTGAACACAGTCCTGTTGAATTCTACTGTTTTACAAACTCAGCCAATTTTACTCAGGTTTGAAACTTAAACGATATTTCTAAATGATATTTTGGGCTAAGAACTACTGTTTTACAAATGCCCGAGGGGCTAGTGATGATTTTCGGACTGAGTGAGGCCGAGGGCCATATGTGAGGATATGCTGAGTGATATGAAGCCGGGGGTCTGAGATACTTTATGTGCCACGAGGTGGCTTGAGTGACGTGAGGAGGCTTTTAGGCCTTATGAGTGATATGAGGAGGCTTTCGGGCCTTAAGTGTGATGTGAAGAGTCTTTCAGGCCTTATGAGTGATGTGAGGAGGCTTTCAGGCCTTATGACTGATGTGAGGAGGCTTTCAGGCCTTATAAGTGATATGAGAAGGCTTTCAGGCCTTATTTTATATGCCACGAGATGGTTTGATATTGCGCTTGGGCCGTAAGGGGCCCCTCCCGAAGTCTGCACACCCCCAATGAGCGTTGTCGACGATATATATATCGGGCTGCACGCCGCAGTGGTTATTATATGATACTATTCTGGGCTGGTACTTTTTTGAGATATTTCCCGATGGGCGAACTTTTATGTGCTCATCTTGCATATTTATTGCCTTTTTACCTGTTACACTGTGGTATTTGTCCTCGAGGGGCAAATTTTCTGTGCTTATCAGTACTAACTGTCTTGAAATCATTTTCGTAAATATTGAAAAGATCATTTTCAAAAGAGCTTTAAACTGAGCTAAGACATTTCCAAAGATTCCACAACCTTACTGTTTTCTCAAAGGATTTTACCCTACTTCTATACAGCATGTTGGTTGCTTTACGTGATTTTATACTGCTCAATTTTTATTTACCTTTATTACTCACTGAGTTGGAGTACTCACTTTACTCCCTGCACCTCGTGTGCATATGCAGGTATCTTTTCACCCGGTAGTGGGTTTTGGGCCAATCAGAGGCAAAGTTATATGAATAAGGAGGTAGTCAGCGTTCACAACACCATGTTTCTCTCTTTTGTTCATTATTTTGGTTTTGTACATTTTAGACCCTGTAGTGGATTTACATTCTAATAGATGCTCGTGACTTGTAACACCCCGATTAGGTCTGTGTTGGGTTGGCTTTCCACTAATTAAATACTATTAAGTCATATTTATGCTGTTATTCATGTGTAACTATTTTTGAAAGGTCGAGTTGGGTTAGTTGGCTAGCCTCGTCTTCACGAGAGGCACCATCACGACCAGTGCGGGGTTTGGGTCGTGACAAGTTGGTATCAGAGCCTGGGTTACTAGGTCTCACGAGTCATGAGCAGGTTTAGTAGAGTCTCACGGATCGGTACGGAGACGTCTGTATTTATTCTCGAAAGGCTGCAGAACCTTTAGGAAAACTTCACATTCTTGAAATTCTCATCGTGCGTCCTTGATTCAGCTTGAAAAGTAATTCTTGAAATTCCTTCCACGTGTTCGCACGCGCACATGAGCGCTCAGTATCAGATGTGCCTTGATGGCTTGTGATTCCCCGATCGAGGGGCGAGGTGTGATCTCTGTGAGTTTGATGTTGGGCCAGTCTGGAGGACTTGATGCCGGATATTTGCCTATGGCTTGCACACTGAGGTGCTAATTGTGTGAGTAAGTGTTTGAACTTATATGTTTTGCAGTGTCCCTATTAGTGGAAGTGATGGTTGAATAGTTGTGTGATGAGTATGTTAGTACCACGGGATGTATCTATGTAACTTGGAAGTGACGAGAAAGGCCTGTGGGATGATAAATAAACTGTTAAGTGTATAATTCCATTATTATTGGATGTGTAGCTCCGAGTTATGGGCGCGTGAAGAATCTTTCGTGTCTCCTAGTTGGGGGTGAAGTAAATTTTATGTTGCGGTATGAGTTCAAACTCAGGAAGACTAAGTAACTGTGTAATGTGTATAACGGTGGAAGGTGTACGGAAATGTTATATTGAGGCGAAGCAGGTGGGTTATCCCCTACGGAGTGTTACGAAATGGTGTGATCCTTATGTGTATGTTAGAAGGTCTCATGTGTAATGGAAGGGTACATGTTGAAATTTGAGATTTCGGGTTACTTAAGAGAGTGCGCTTGACTATTGCGGGGATGAGTGCGAGATTTTGTAGAAGATTACCACATTGGATAACCTGTGTTTTCACAAACTTATAAATGGTTTGAGTTTAATCTCACTATGGTATTTTGGTATCAATAAAGAAAAAGTGTTATAAGTTATTGAGTGTATCTTGATCTATGGCTTCGAGCCAAGTGGGGGAGTCTACTGCGAGCGGTTGATGGAACGGTTAACTGCTATGTTGGTTCCAGTTTGGGGCGTACGTGTGAGTTAGCTATGGCTAGAGTAAAGGAAAATTTTGACAAAGGTTATATTATGCTTCGTAGGGTATGAGAATCACGGAATGTCTAGAGTGTTGTTGGTAAAGAATGCTCGGCGCATAGAGCAGGAAGTTGCTTGGTTGTATTGGGATGATGATTTCATTTTTGCAGTATCGGAGTGCCAATGAGGCACGGATGGTTCTGTTCGTTAGGTCAGGTAAGTTGCAGATCGAATAAAGAGTGAATGACTTTCGAGAATGGTTCTAATGTGTTCAATATTCTGCAGGGAACAATCGGGTATCTTAAGGTTATGTATGTGGTTAGAGACGGCATTTTCATTGGAAGTCAAGACTTGTGGTATTTTTATGTTAATTATGGGATCCTATGTATCAGTATCTGGAAGGTAAAGGTAAAGAATTCAGATTCGCACGAAGTTCTTCAGAGTAAAGTATTATGGAATGTGGTGTTTCTGGGGATATTGAGAGAGTATTCAGCGGCTTATGGGTTTTAGACAGTAAGGTCTGGTGCTTGGGTCTCGGGTAGTGAGCCCGGGTTGAGAGATTATGGTACTACAATAAGAGGGGATATCAAGTTGAAAATGAATCAGAAGGAAATCTAGATAGATGAAGTAGCTTGATGGTAGACCAAATCAGTATGGAGAGGATATGATTAATTCTTTGTGTGTGTTCGAGGTAATGAGTTCGTATAAGTATTTTGCAGCAAAGCTCTTAAGTTCTGACAACTTGCTTAGCTTGGTCTAGTTAGAAGGATTCAGTCCTGGCAGTTTAGCTTGTGCAAATGGAATTGGGAGGAGTTCTTGTTGGGTTTTACCGTGGTTTGGAGATGTATATTTTCTATGGGCATGCAGAGCATGGGATGTGTAATGATTTTTCTTCTTAACGGGATCAGTGGAAGTTCTTGGCTAGATGAGTTACAGTTCAATTCTGAAAGGAAGTTCATAAAACTCTTAGGCAACGGGTAGCCTCAGGTAATCAAGGAAATGGTACTGCTAATTGGAAGTGATTTGAAGGGAGTATATGTTTCAGAAAAAGGGTAATGTAATTAAACTGATGATACATTGGTAGTATTGCGGCACTTTCTTGTTGGGTCGACTGGTTATATTTGGATTGCTTGGTGGCACAGGGAAATTCTTAGAGTATCTATCGTGGAATGATTGGGTATTATAGGCGTGGCATGTGTTCGGACGGCAAAATTGGGATCGGATATGGTGATTCAGGTGCTGTGCGGATGTGGAGACGGATGTTCTCATAATCAGGCTGTGATGGGGTATGTTAGATCTAGATGTGATGTTGGGGTTTAGACTGGTTGTCTTCATGTTGGGTTATTCAGGACTATTGCGCTATGGGCTATGCCGGAATGCCTCGGGTCGAGTGGCGAGGTGAGTCGGAGTATATCTTGGTAAAATGGTTTTATATTTCGAAGACCTAACGAACGACTGGGAAGGATTGTCTTTCTTATTTGGGATCTTGTGACGAGTGTCAGCACTGAGGCTCCTTATATTGATTCAATTCCGATATTGAGGGACTTTTCGGATATGTTTCTTGTGGCCGGGCGAGCTTGTGGATTTCGGTATTGATTTGGTGCCGGGCACCGTATGGTATGGCACCGGCAGAGTTAAGGAGTTGAGGGAACAACTTTGGGATTTCCTTAATAAAGAGTTCATTGACAGGCCAATGCGGATAGTTTTCTAGCTTGATTCGGCTCGGTTGGCTTCGAATTGCATTGTGAGGGATAGGTTGATTTGATCATTATTGAGTTTGTTGGTGATCCGGGGGTATCTATGAGTTGCTATTCTGTGTTGTGAGACGTTATGATTTGTTGGTTATGGGCACATATGGTACGATTCTATTGAAGTTCATAGTGGACGTCGAGCGGGGAGAATAATTGGGTGTCGCTCAGTGAATGACGTACCAGTTGTGTTTTATCGGGTTTGCGTGGAATATGTTAATTTGTTTCATCATGGGTGTAAAGATTTGCTTGTGTTTCAGACATCAAATTTTGCGTGGCTGTCGATTTTGAGCATAGTGACTTGAGGTGTTCCATGTATAATAGTGTTTGGATAGGATCGCGCATTGTAGCGAGGCTACGTGGGGATATGACCTTTCGAGGTAGATTTATGTGTTCTATTTCTATGATGTGAGACAGGGTCTCAGCCTTGTGTTGTGATGGTACTGATGAGTTTGAGGTACAACTCTTTCGTTTGGGGTCATTTTCATGATTTGAGTTCATTCAGACCATTTCTTATTGGTGCACGAATTATGCAAGTTGTGGCTTAGGCCGGTATTGATGTGTCATGTCACTAGAGAGGTGTGTTGGATTCGAGGTGATCATTGGGGTCATTAATGAATACGAACGGATTTGATTTTTGCTTGTTGGAAGGATAATATCGAGGTTCGGCTCGGAAATCTGTTGTGGTATTAGCCAAAAGGGAAGTGACTTAACGAATGGTTGACCTGAGAGATGGTTACGGTTTATTGCATATTTCATTTATCATTAGCAGTATATAGAAGTGTCAGAATAAGACCTTAGTTGATAAGAGGTTTTCTACCAGTACTCGGGTGTTGTGTACAACTACTGTAAATAGGAGTTATAGTTTCGAGTGTTTGAGTTGTGTGATATATCATATAATTGCACCTGAGGTTGCAGGTATGGGGTATTACAGCTGGTTCAGACTTATTCTAAATATAGATGTGAGGTTCTGATCTTGTGTATGATTTCGGAAAGTGAAATGTGGTTCTATGATTTATGGGCTAGACTAGATTCTGTAATTTTAGTTAAAATGTGTTATCGAACCTATATGAGATAGGGTGATGTGGGATCACCCCGGACATATGCATGGTAAAGTTATTCAGTTATTGGTTGGCTTCTAGAACAACTCTGGGAACGTTCGAGGACGAATGTGTGTTTAAGTGGGGGAGGATGTAATGACCCGACCGGTTGTTTTGAGCTTTTTCACTTTGAACACCGTTTCTCGGGCACGACTTGCCCCGTGTAATGTATTATGATTGATGTAGATCGTTGGTTTTGGTTTCAGGAAAATTTGGAATGAATTTGAAAGAAAAGTCTCAGTTGAAAGCTTTGAATTTGAAAGGTTTGACTAAGAGTTGACTTATTTGTATATGAGCTCGGATCGGAAATTTTATGATTTGGTTAGCTTCGTCAGGTGATTTATGACTTAGGAGCGCGGCCAGAATGTATTTTGGATGTCCGTGGAAGGATTTGGCTTGAATTGGCGAGGTTAGTATTTTGGCGAATTCCGGTTGATAGGCGAGATTTTGATCCGAGGGTCGGAATAGAATTCCGAGAGTTGCAGTAGCTTCGTTAGGTGATTTGGGATGTGTGTGCAAAATTTCAGGTCATTCGGAGGTGATTTGGTTGGGTTTTTGATCGAATGCGTGTTTCGGAAGTTTAGAAGAACTTAGGCCTGAATTCGATGTGAATTGATGGTTTCAGTGTTGTTTGAGGCGTTTTTATGGTTGGGACAAGTTTGAATGGTGCTTTAGGATATGTTAGTGCTTTTGGTTGAGGCCCCGGGATGATTTCGGATGACTAACGGGGAGTTTAGAGTTGGAAAAATATTGCAGAAAATGCAGCAGCAGGTGCATACCAGATTTGGCCTTCGCGTTCGCGAAGGTACGTCCGCGTAAGGGAAAGTCCTGGAGCATCACGTTCGTGGCGAGGAACACGTGTTCGCGTATAAGAGAATTGGTGACCTGAGTCTTTGTGCTTCGCGTTTGCGTATAGAGCATCGCGTTCGCGAAGGGCCCTAGGAGTATGCATCGCGTTCGTGTGACGTGTGTTGCGTTCGCATAAGAGAATTTGAGGTTCCATAATAAGTTTTCTTCACATACGCGGCATAAGGCTCGCGTTCGCATAGTGGTAGCAGCTAAAGCATCGCATTCACGGGTAAGACACCGCGTTCGCGAAGGGTAAAAATTGGCCAGCAGAATTTTTGTGCATCGCGAACACGAGAGGGCCCTCGCGTTCGCATAGAAGAAATGTCAGCTGGGCAGAAGGGTTTTTAATAACATTTTGTTCCACGAGCCTAAGTTACTTTCCTCCATTGTTGAGCATCTTGAGAGCTATTTGGGAGAAATTGAACAGAGTTTCGAAGAGGATTGAGTGGAGGTAAGTCCTATGAACTAAAAACGCGATTTAATTGTGGAAATAACCTTGAAATTCATGGAAACTTAGCTAAAATGGGAAGAACTAGGGCTTGAGTTTTTGAAATCTTAAATTGGGATTTGAAAGGTCATTTGAGCTCGGATTCGAGAGTTCTTGGTATGTATAGACTCATGGCAAGATAAGAAACCCGTTGATGTGAAAATTTCTGAGTTTCGAGAAGTGGACCCAGGGCTCGAGTTTTAGTAATTTTGGGATTTGTGCCCGTTATTGATTGTTTTTGCTTGGGCTTTGTTCCCTTAGCATATTATGATGTATTCACTCTGTTTTTGGATAGATTCGATACGTGTGGAGGCCGATTTAAGGGGCAAAGGCGTCGCGAGCTAAAGATTTCGCTGGTTTGAGATGAGTAATGATTGTAAATGATATCCTGAGAGTTTGAAACCCCGGGTTGCACACCGTGGTGCTATATTGAGGTGACTTTCACGCCGGATAACGAGCGTGGGGTAGAGCACTGTTGGGAACTGTGACTTGGTCTGTCCCGATTGATGATTTTACCGCGTATTTGACTGAAACTTATTTGTTGTTATTATGATTTGGGATGATTGCCATATTTGGGCTTCGTGCCAATTATTTGAACCCTTTGGGCATTTTATCACTGTTTCCTCACTGTTTTGACGTATTATTTGAACCCAGTCCTGTTGAATTCTACTGTTTTACAAACTCAGCCAATTTTACTCAGGTTTGAAACTTAAATGATATTTCTAAATGATATTTTGGGCTGAGAACTACTGTTTTACAAATGTCCGAGGGGCTAGTGATGATTTTCGGACTGAGTGAGGCCGAGGGCCATATGTGAGGATATGCTGAGTGATATGAGGCTGGAGGCCTGAGATACTTTATGTACCACGAGGTGGCTTGAGTGACGTGAGGAGGCTTTCAGGCCTTATGAGTGATGTGAGGAAGCTTTCAGGCCTTAAGAGTGATGTGAGGAGGCTTTCAGGCCTTATGAGTGATGTGAGGAGGCTTTCAGGCCTTATGACTGATGTCAGGAGGCTTTCAGGCCTTATGAGTGATATGAAAAGGCTTTCAGGCCTTATTTTATATGCCACGAGGTGGCTTGATATTGCGCTTGGGCCGTAAGGGGCCCCTCCCGGAGTTTGCACACCCCCAATGAGCGCCGTCGACGATATATAGATCGGGCTGCACGCCGCAGCGATTATTATATGATACTATTCTGAGAGTGTTTCTGAGAGTGAGCCCGAGGGGCTGGTACTGTTTTGAGATATTGCCCGATGGGCGAACTTTTATGTGCTCATCTTGCATATTTATTGCCTTTTTACTTGTTACACTGTGGTATTTGTCCTCGAGGGGTGAATTTTCTGTGCTTATCAGTACTAACTATCTTGAAATCATTTTCATAACTGTTGAAAAGATCATTTTCAAAAGAGCTTTAAACTGAGCCAAGATATTTCCAAAGATTTCACAACCTTACTGTTTTCTCAAAGGATTGTACCCTACTTCTATATAGAATGTTGGTTGCTTTACGTGATTTTATACTGCTCAGTTTTTATTTACCTTTATTACTCACTGAGTTGGAGTACTCACTTTACTCCCTGCACCTCGTGTGCAGATGTAGGTATCTATTCACCTGGTAGCGGGTTTTTGGCCGATCAGAGGCAGAGTTATATGAGTAAGGAGGTGACTGTCAGCGTTCGCAGCACCATGTTTCTCTCTTTTGTTCATTATTCCGGTTTTATACATTTTAGACCCTGTAGTAGATTTACATTCTGATAGATGCTCGTGACTTGTGACACCCCGATTAGGGCTATGTTGGGTTGGCTTTTCGCTAATTAAATACTATTAAGTGATATTTACGCTGTTATTCATGTGTAATTATTTTTGAAAGGTCGAGTTAGGTTAGTTAGCTGGCCTCGTCTTCACAAGAGGCGCCATCACGACCAGTGCAGAGTTTGGGTCGTGACATATCATTGACCCTAGCTTCGGCCTTCTTTGCTCCTGCATGAGCGGTGGCGAATTTGTCTGCCATCTCTTCAAACGTTGATATCGATCGAGCTGGTAGTTGAGAGTACCATGTTAACGCCCCTCCTGTCAAAGTTTCACCAAACTTTTTTAGCAACACGGTAGCACTCGTTCTTTCGATAAGTCATAGCCTTTTACAGCGGTTACATAATGGATCAGATGGTTTTTCGGATCCGTGGTCCCGTCGTATATTTTCAAGTACGGTAATGTGAGCACGTGATTTTTGCCACGCTTAAATTACTCCTATAAATTTCTTAGAATTAGGATTTTTCTTTATTATTTGAATTTATTGCATGATTTTGTACTTTGTTTGCATTTTTGTGTGCATTTTAGCCGCCATAATTCATAAAAAAGATACAAAAATAGTGCATTTGCATTTAGAATTCGATTTTTATATTTTAGTTTTACTAGTTAATTAATATTACTAAAATAAAAGAAAAGTAACAAAAATAGTCCTTTTACAATTTTAAATTTTGCATTTTTATATTTTTTGGTTTAAGAATTAGTTAATGTTGGAAATTAGTTAGTATAATCTTAGATTTAATTTGGGTCTTTTAGTTTTTGATCTTAAATTCAATAAAATTAGAAAATTAAAAAAAAATAATAAGTAAAATACAAAAAAATAAATACAAAAGAAGAGAAAAGAAGGAAATAAAAAATGAAAAAAGTTGGCCATGTTTGGGCCATTTTCATGAAAATCCCAGCCCAAAACCCTTAAAATCAGACCAATTGACCAGGCCCAATCCCAAAATACCCAGTCTAGATCCGTGCTCCCCTAAACGACGCCGTTTTTGCATCATTTAATCCTGGCCGTTCATCTCCCATCATCCAACGGCTCTCATCAGTTCAAGTCAATTAATAAAACTGTCTAAAAAAATTTATCAAACCCTAGGCATATCTCACCTTCCTCGTACCCTTTCCCCGTCTCCAGCTGCCACCACCGTCTTCGCCATTCCCAAAATTACCCCACCTCTTCTCCTCACTCCTCTCTCCCCAAATCCACCCTTAGTTTGTCTCAAATCCCAACCAAATGCCCTAAATCTACAAAACCCTAGGCGCCACCACCACCGTGCACGGCGGCGGCGCCGCCCAAATTCAACCAAAATTTTACCCCACGGTCCCCTTGACTTCCTCATCCCTAATCTCAAAACAAAACCCTTCAAATCTCAATAAAACCCCATGAATTTTAGATCTAGGATTTCGGAAAGCACTTTTGGGATTTTTAAAAGCCTACCAAGTATCGAGTTGAATTCCAAATAACATTATATACAAAAATCGGTAAGTCCTGTGTTTATTTTTGAAATCAGTAGACTCTTCAAATTGTCTGATTTTTTTTAAATCTTGTTTTGATCGTTGTTTTGTTTCTGTTAGTTTAGATATTTAGGTGTTAGTTTAATTAGTTCAAATGTTTAAATTGTTAGTTTGATTTTCTGTTATTTTTCGTTGCTTTACTTTGGTGAGTTTATCTTTAATAATTTGTTCGTTGTTTAACATGGGCTGTGATTTGAATCTTTTAGGGTTAACCATGTTAGTTTAATTTTTTGTCATTGTTCGAATTAGTTTAATGCTCTTTTAATGTGTGATTTCGATTAGTAATTGTCTTTCAGGTCAGTGTTTATCTTTAAATAATTGTTAAGTCTAGTTTAGTTAATTTGGTTATAGCTGAAAGTTTTTTAGTGTTAATTAGAATTTTTAGATGTTCTTATTAGGTTGTTTTGATATAGCTGAATTAGGATTGTTTGCTATAACTATAGTTGAATTTTAACTAAGGGAAATGAGGTTGGGTTCGGTTAGTAATTTCAGGGGCAATCAAGGATAGTTTAGGCATCTAAAATGGGCTGGTTTGCTAAGGATCAGTAATTTCAGAACCAAAATAAGGGTAGTATAGGTATTCCATAGGTAGAAAATAAGGCTAGAACACCCCAGGGCCTTCTAGAAGGGGGCCTTAGTGTAAATTTCTGTATTCTTAATGCAGTAACTTGGGCAACAAGCCGCAACTTTAGGATTAATATGTAATTTCTAAAAATAAAAAAAGGGAAAAAAATGAGTAAAACCTTCCAGAACATTCTGCCCCCTTCCTTGCCTATAAAAGGCGGCCCTAGTACCTTGATTTACAGGTTTAAAAAACACTCTGAATATTTCCCAAACTCTCCAGCCCTTAAGTTTCCCCTAAAAAATCCCCTTCTTCAGGTCTGAACTTCAAATTTGAACCTCAACACTAAAGAGGTTCAGATCTGAAATCATATAGCTCAAGAAACCTTTTGTTTTAGATCTAAAACTCTCCAAAAAAACAAAAAAAAAAAACAGAAAACTTTCAAAACCCCCAAATATACTGTTACATTGCACTTCTTAGATTAATTCTGTATTTTAAATATTGATTCTATCTCCTAGCTTGGTTTTTTTTAGTTGCTGAAGCTTCAGAAACTTCCTAAGTTAAATTCAAGTGATTTTGAGTGTATTCAAGCTATTTGGGTATTATACTAGCTGAAATTGATTCTGATTTGGTGTAATATCATTTCCTGGGTTCCATTTAAATCCAAATTGATTCCGGCTGCTGTGAATTGCTGTCTGAATTTGCTGGTAGTTGCCAACTACTGCTGACTACTATTTCTCTTTGTTGATTTGATACTCAGGTACATTTCCTCAACTTAGAAGTTCTGGAAACAGACATCGCTGTGTATGCATGAACTTGAAGTTCTCTGATGAAAGAATACAAGTTTTCTATTTGAATTTGTCTTCATAGTTGCTATTAGTTTTAATACTAGTAACATTTGTTTAAACTATACCTATTTGTAATTGAATGGACTGTTTAAATAGGACTGTTGATATGAATTGGGATTATTATGTGGCTGCTAAATCATATAGGATTGTTGAGTATTAAATGACTTAGCATAGTTGTATCTGGTAATTATTTAGCTTTCAATATTAAGCAAGTAGCATAAGGAATTGGTTTCAGATGTTCACTTGTAAAACAACAAACAGTGTGTATATCCGTTTTTATTCCAGTCACTAGTTTTTAATATAATTCAATCAATTCATTTGTGTAATGGATCAAGTCAGAAACGGATAAATAGATATTATGTTATTTGGATAATTTCAGAGTTGATCAAATACTTGCAATTATATTTTTAGATTGATAAACTTGGCAAACCTATTTTAAGTTGAGAAGAAGTAAATAACTAAGAATCAATATAGTTTGCAATTACATAGCTTGGTTGAATAGGCTTTGAGCCTAGAATAATGGTAAATTTGGGCTCATTGGAAGCCCAAGTAGCCTTACTGGTTTATTTGAAATTAATTGGGCTACTGGCCCAATATCCTTTCAACCTATTTTTTGTAAGACTCGGGCCAGCTAGATCAGGGCCAGTTGTGCAACAACAGGCCCAATTTTCATGACACCAGGTCCACGTCGGACAGCTTCACACATCAGAACTGGGCCAAAAAGGCCCAAAAAATTATTATAAGTAAAAAACCCTTTAAAAAATTATATTAGGAATACGGGGGATTAATTCGCAATATAAATTTAGGTTTTCGAGTTAGGTAGCGGGTTCAAACTAAGAGGTTTCTCTCTTTTGTTTGAATACGGACAAGAGCTTGAGGCCCGAATTTATAAATGCAAATTAATTAGTCCCTTTTAGAGACAAAAATAAATAGAAAATCTTAGTTTGCTTTAGGATGACCTTTAAATGATATAATTGAGATGAGCCTCGCCAAACAAAAATGCATAAATCGCGGGGCCCTCATTAAATGCTTAATTAAAAATACTTAGAATTCGGGGCGTGCCGTTTAGAAAATTTCACAGCCCTCCGCAAAGATAATAACCCGTTAGTCACTTTAGGCGCGCTTTTTAATAATTTTACCTTCTTAAACACGGGTGTGTATTTCATGCAACCCAAATCCAAATCCAAAAATATTGACTAAAAATGTGTCGAGGATCCGGGTGCATTTCATGTGACGTGATCCAAAAATACGTTTTTTAAACGACGTTCACTTTTCTAAAATTAACTAAAGGCGGTAAATAATTTTAAAAATTGCACTATAGGTTTGAGCATGTATGAAACATTAGATTTTAGCCATTTATAATAATTTAAGCGACCGTGCTAGAACCACGGAATCTGGAAGTGCCTAATACTTTCCCTCGGGTTAACAGAATTCCTTATTCAGAATTTCTGGTTCGCAGACTTCAATTGGGAAGTCAAAATTTTCCTCGATTTGGGATTCAAGTTAAACCGGTGACTTGGGACACCAAAAGCCAATCCTTTCCCAAGTGACGAATCTAAAAGTAAATAAATAATTCCATTTCGAATAATATCATTTTAAATAAAAAAACTCCCTTATACATTATCCTTCGGGGTAGGTGTGTAAAAAGGAGGTGTGACATGTGGCATTTTGAAGGTTTTTGGGATTGGGTGAGGAGCAGCTTTCTCACTATATGGTTGCTCGACATACCTTCCCACGTCGCGTTTTGGCAGTAGCTTAGGGGCGCCAGGTATCTTGTCAACCATTTCCTGGTGCTCTTTCATTTTATCCGAAGCCCTTTATTCTCGTTCTCTATTTCTTCCAGGTTCTTAAGGATGGTTGCAAGCGCATCATCACTTGCGTTGATAACGATGTGGTTGTTGCTCGTTCATACAGCGCTTGGCTCACTGGCGGCAGCAGCGATTTCTGCCGTTGGCAAATCTTCGTTATTTTCCTGAGGGGGTTTCTCGAGCATGTTGCTTAGAGAGCTCGTCAACTATTCCTCTAGCATCTTTTTGACTACGGGGGGTGTTTCCTTTGCCGCAGACGTAGAAGCCCATCTTTCACGCAAGATCGTAGATCTTCGAGTGAAGAGGGTGAGATCTCCTCCTCTGGCACATTACTTGGTGTTACATTCGCGGTATTTTCTCTACCGGCTTCGTTGAGGGAGTCCATGAGGTTATTTGAGACGTCCGTTGTCATCTTCAACCTTGCTTTTTTTTTTTTCTGCCATTGTTGGATTCTATGGAGTATGAAGGACAATGATTGTTGTTTTTGATATCCTAGGTGTGAACTATGATTTCGACTACCGAAATCCCCACAGAAGGCGTCAAATTATTTGACTCAAAAGTTATTAAATATTTTTTAAGCAAATCAATCAAAAGGGATGACGGGGTAAATTGTAATCGAAAATAATAAATCCTAGGATGATCTTGATAATCGGTTTTGCAACAATAGTATATGTGAGAGCGAGAAAGAGAGAGAATGTTAAAGAGAGGAGAGAGCAAGAGAACTTCTATCTTTTGAAAAAAATGAATCCCTCTTTACAAATCTCGGATCTCCTTTATATAGTAGGGGATCTTTTTTTAAGTATTAAAAGACAGAACCAAAGTACGTACTATAGAGGGGCCGATGAGGTTATGAAGTCGTTTCTCCTATTAACCCCAAGTCATCCTTCTGTCACGGCTCACGTATGTTCAGCGGTCGGTCGTGCTGACTTAGGGACGTGATCGGTCAAATTCGACCCCATACAGTAGCTTCCACACTTAAAGCTCGTCCGATCGGACTTGTCTAGTACGGTTTATATCTTCTGTAATTTACGAGCTATGAACAATAAGCATGTTACTCAGTGCGCACTTGAAGGATATATAGCGGCAACGACTTTTCCTGAAAATTTTCCAAAAAAAAAAGAGGATATGTAGCTAGTACAAATAATTAATATGCGAGAGACAGAGGAGAGTAAATATTGATAAGATGTTCCTTCTGAAACCTGATTGATAAGTTGTTTTCTTAACCCCTTTCTCCACACATGTACAGCAAGAGAAAAGCCAGAGAAAAAGAGCCCTATTTTAGGTGAGTTTTCCATCTGAGGATAGGAAAGTGTAAGTGCCAAACTCCAACAAGGAATAGAATAAAGCTAAGGGGATAAGGATTTCTTAATTGTTTGTGTGTCTGCATTTCAGACTGAAAGAAAAAGAGAAAAATGAGAAAGAGAGAAATAGGATTAGTCAATTCTGGGTCTTTTACTACATGCAGAGAACAAGAACACATGGTCTGGGTTTTTGTGGGTGGGTGGGTTATTACCCCAAAGGCAGTTAGAATCAAGTGGTGTCATCCAAGAGGTAAAGTTTAGAGGACAGTTAGGGAGTAAAGCCTTGGAATAATGGTAAAGTTATTTCCACGTGAACTATATATTATAGGTTCGAACCGTAAAATTCTAATGACGCAAATATTAGAATCATATTAATGCTTGCATAATGGTAAACTGCCTATATCACACTTTCTTAAGGTACGATCCTTTTTCGAACTCTTCGTAAATGCAAGATGCTTTGTACACTGGGGATGCTGCCAATTTTAGAGGACAGTGGTCGACACCACTTAAAAAATAATAGCTTAACAACATCGAAGCAAAGTAAGGAACATCCCTACAACTCCAACCTAAACTGTAAAGGTCGAATTGTGACGATTATAAACTACACATGATCATCACTAGTTATACGAGTCCAAAACCTTTTTAATAATTTTTTGGACAAAAAATATATTTTTAATGTTAAAAAAAAAAGTTACCTAAATAGGTATTTCGCAGAATAATACTGTGAATTACCTTAACGGAAATCTAGCCGTTAAAGTAATTCGCAGTATAATACTGCGAATTATAATTTTTTTTTAATAATTCGCAGTATAATACTGCGAATTAAAAAAAAAAAAATTTGTAATTCGCAGTATTATACTGCGAATTACAGATTTTTTTTAATTTTTTTTTATAATTCGCAGTATTACTGCAAATTTAAAAAAAATAATTTATAATTCGAAGTACCTTTATTAATTTGGCCCCACCAATTAACTGACATAACAATAATTCAAACATATAAAACGTAGTACTATATTGCGAATTAATTATTAAATTTTTTTACAAGAAAGTAACTTTTTTCACATGGGTTTCATCTTTTTCACAATTAACAAATTTTATTTTGGTTGTGTTATTGGTTGCTAAAGTCTGAGTTTATTTTCATTTGCAAAATCTTGTACTTTTATGATAATTAAAATATGTCGAAATCTGAGTTATTTTTTAGAATTTTTTTATCTAGTAAATTATTGCTAGGAAGATTGTTTATCTTCTCAAGTATTTTGATGCAAAACTACTTGTAGAATTAACCTTTTCATGTTGCTAAGAAAAAATCTCTATTGTGTTAGAAGTACGTGGTCTGACCTGAGATATTTTAGCAAAAATCATTAAAAATGTATTTTTTGTCCAAAAAATCATTAAAAAAGTTTTGGACTCCTAGTTATACGTACCACATGGGGGGGGGGGGGTGTTTGTGTTGGTATTGTCCAATAAATGCGAGTTCAGAAAAGTGAATTGGTTGAATGTGGAGGGAGAATAAGTAGTAGTAGTACTACACAGTAATTGCTGAAACCAAAAAAGCATACTTTTGAATAACTATTTTGCATGAACAATAGAGAGAACAGTGATGGCAGAAGTATTATCAGAGGGACAACCCGAAATTAAATGCTTTTCTACCAATCTTTCGTGTATTGTGTCGGGATATCCTCCTACTTTTAAAACTGTCCCTTTCACTTCTTCATCTCCCTGCTTCCCTTTGTTTTTTACTCTCTGTTTGTATGGAAATTTAAAATGAGTCCTCTTTGTATTCTTTTGGACACAATAGAGTAGAACCTTTTTTGGTTTTTATCCGGTGATCGATATTTGCATTGGAGCCCCGATAAATTCAAATTCACGCTTTGTAAGACCTATTAAAAAATGAAGTGCTTTTTGTTAGAACTTTTTTTATTTACAGAGCGCGAACTCGAGACCTCTGGTTAAGTCCGGAGGAATTTGAGGCGAAGCTAGAAGCCAACGTACGAGTTTTATTGACCCTTATTCTAATCTTAAGTGAATTTAATACCCCATTGAGTAATAACCTGGGATGAAAAGCGCAGTTCATTTCCAAGATGTGCGTGAGGCACAAAAAAATAGCTTACAACTAATTTAATTGTCTACGTGTCACTTTCCTATTGGATACTTTAACTAATTAAACTTAATACTAATTTTTTTTCTCTTTTCTTATTCATTATTCTTTTTTTTTTGTTTCTTTTTCTCTTTCTTCATTTTTACAGAACCATGGTTCTCCACTGGCCTGCCATTACCATCTCGTGCCTGTTTGGCTCAAAAGTTATCAATATACTTTATAAGCTTAAAAACAATAAAAAATATATAGGGGTAAATCGTAATCAAATATAATATAACCTAGGGACAAAAAGATGAAAATATTGTAGTAGATCTGATAGTAAGAACTTGAGAATGAGTGTTTGTTAGCTGTAGAGATAGAGAGAGAAATAGGAGAAAATTAGAGAGTTGTATTATTTGATAACGGAAAAGGCTTAAAAATGCCACTCAACTTTCAGAAATGGTTTATCCATGCCATCCATTAAAAAAATATTATTTTCATGCCACTGCCGTTAAAGAAATGACCCATCCATGCCATTATTGACTAACGACTCAATTTTTATTTGGCTCATCCATGCCACTGCCGTTAGTCAATAATGGCATGGATGTGCCATTTCTTTAACGTCAATGGCATGAAATGAGCATTTTTTTAACGGATGGCATGGATAGACCATTTCTAAAAGTTGAGTGACATTTTTAGGCCTTTTCTGATTTGATAATAATACTGATGCCCCTTTACAATGGGAAGGTCTCCTTTATATAGCAGGAGACCTTCCTCGAAATAATCATAAAAGTACAAATAGTCGACGTCCCCCTAGCGAGGACGCTGAGTTTTAGCTGGCGTCGCCTTTGCCCTCACGCCCAAGTCGTACCCTTACTTCAGTGGACGGATGCTCACTGGACGTACCCTTCGGCGTAGAGACATTGAGGGCCAAATTTGATCCCATACAGTGCCATTCTCTTCCTCTCAATGCTTTGAAATTAGTCATGTTTTATTTTTTGCTTCTCTTTTTCTTTTTGAATCTCTATTCACACTCCTCTTTTCCCCCACCATATTCACCTACCTTTACGAACTCCATTTCATTGCTCATATGTTCTCTCTTTAATCTTCTCGATTTGATAGATCCATAAGTTCTCTTAAGCAATTGGGTCATGGATTTAGGTTGGAAGAATTTTAATACTTGATTGGAGAGCTTGATGTTCGCCAATACCATTTTTCGTACAAGAAAATTTTCTCCCCTTTTCTTTTAGATCTGGGTGTGGAGTGGTAGGGGGAGGTTGTTTTGATTTTTCAGAGATACAGTTTATGGGTTTAACGGAGGTTATTGCTGTGACTGCCTTCCATAGTGGCGGGCTGCAAGAATAGTGACGAAGGAAGGCAAAGAAGATGAAATGAAAAAAAGATGGAAACAATAAATAAAAAAATAAAATAGTGCAGTACATGACGCGTGTTAAACACAGCCTACCATAAGAGTGGTTCGGTATTTTGAAGGAGGTATTAAATTTAGTTTAGATAAAAATAATGGATTGTTAGGACACCCGTAAAGTCAAGGTGTGTAAATAATTTTTCCGAACAAGTTTAATGGGTCTTTATGTATTTTCTCTAAATTAAATTCAAAACCATTTACTAAAACATGATGTCTCTTCCTAGAATTTAGAACCCGTATTGAGTCATTTGGTTACCAGAGGGGAAGCTAGCAGGGGCACAATAGGTTCACATCGAGTTTCATTTGTCAAAAAATTACTCTATAAATATTAGATCTAAAATCATTTTTTACATATATATTGAATTCCCTGGATACAATCCAAAAATCATTCATATATATATATATATATATTTTTATATTTTAAATTTCCTTAACGAAAATTCTATCTCCGGAGCTATTGATGACAAGCTCTTAAGCTGTCCTATAGAGTAGGGCCAGTTAATTTGGACATGACCCTCTTAGTTTTGTTGCAGTCCTTAGCTTTAGAAGTAATGTCCCCATGGAATTGTTGTCGTGAAAAGAAAAGAATCAACACCTCAACAGTTTTAAAGATATCATTTCCCTTCATTTTGTGCATTGTACAAATGTCTACGATTGTCATTGTACAAATATAAACACAAGGTGAGGTTTGAAATGTTGAAATAAATATTTTTAAAAATAGGCTGATGATTTAAACATTTTTTCAATTGAAAAAAAGTTGAAATAAATATTAAAACGGAGTACATTAAATTATTGTGCACACTCATGTGACATGATTCAATTGCAGATATATCCTTGTATTTTAAAAGAAAAACTCAAATTTTCTACATAATATAGTAGTAGTATACTATGTAGAATTTTCATTATATAGGAGTTACGTGTTAGGCTTCTAAATATAGAGGATGCATCTATTATTAGGTATATTGTAAAATAAAAAAATTGAAGTTGAATTGTTGATGGCTGTATTATAAAACAAGTAATACATAATATTACCACCAAAATTGTTAATAGGATTAATATACAAGATTCCTCCCTTCTTAATCAAATGTCTCGAATTCGAATATAAAAAAAAAATCCTAAAAGATAATGCTTACTTTTAATGAGACTTAATAAAAAATTTAAATAATACCGAACACCAAATGAAAAAGAAAGTGTTGTTATCTTATTCTGCAGATTTATTATTACCATTATTTATTTTATTTTAGTTATCTTTATATTTTGTTGTCAATAATTTTTCTTCAAACATGTTTTCAATTTTTTTTCTAGCGGAGGGTCGATCGGAAACAACTTTTTATATCACACAAGGTAGAGATACGATCTGCGTATACTTCACTACCCAGAACCCACTTGTAAGAACACATTATGTATGTTTTTTTTTTTTTTGATTTTTCACCCGGTATCTGGTACTTACATTGAGGCCCAGCTAAATCCATATTTGCGCCAGAAAGTTCCACATTGGGGATAAAGAGCTCCTTAACAAAGGCGACTTATAATCAGAGCTCGTACCCGAGACCTCTGGTTAAGGATGAATGAGTAGTTACCACTCCACCACAACCCTAATTGGTAAATGTATGTTGTTGTTGACTTCTTTTTCTTGTTGTTGTTGTTGTTATTATTATTGTTATTTTTCAAAGGCAATCCATTCATTGCCATGACGACAAACGCACGGAGTTGAGAAGTTTTATTGTGTGTTTCATATAACTTACATTAGTTGTGTGAGACTCCTTTTTCTCTCACAAATTTATGAATCTCAATCTTATACTTTTGGGTCCATAAAACAAAGAGATAAAAAAAATATGTCATACAACTAATATGAGTTGAACGAGACACAAAATAAAATTTTTGCATTGGAGCTTGTTATTAGAGGGGTACTTGGTGAGACTATGAGATGTGTGACAGAAAAAATAGACCCACCCGCACTGTACCCTGCTAACATTTACATTTCAAAAAGGGCAAACTACCATCATTGCGTTGCACTGAACCAGTAAATCATCACTCTTACTATAAAGACCTTTTTCGTTTTCTCTTTTTGCTTTTCAAAATAAAAACCCTAACCCTAATATGTACTAATACTCCTTGAATGCTCCTACATTTAGACGTTTCTGTTGTTGTTTTTTTGATTGTGTGTTGTCCTTCACTACATAATGTCTTCAACAACCTCAATGGGTCTCTCTGTTTTTATATTTTGTTTTTTTATTTTTATTTTTTTATTTTTATTTTTTTTATAACCGTAGTAAAGAGCAACCTGGTGCACTAAGCTCCCGTTATGCATGAGGTTTGAAGAAGAGCCGAACAACAAGGATCAATTATATGTATTCTTACTCTGCATTTCCGCAAGAGGCTTTTATTTACTACAGTATTTTTATATCTGTAGTGTTCAAATTAATTTGCGTGTACCTTAACTAATTCCACGAGATATCTGCTATGTCCCTCAATTGATTTATTATCATAATTTGACTTTTAAGTAATTCTAAAATAAAGAGTATCTCTGTCACTATCCCACTCTCTGCCCCAAACTCAACACATCGAATCTGTGTAATCCCTAAACTTTAGGGTTGTGACCTATCTTTGCTTCAATTTTTTGGATGTCTTCGATATAATGAGCCTCACGTGTGACCAACCAACTATAGAGTCCATTACTTATGTGATCACTCAACAATCTAAAGTTGTAGACTAAAGTTATTTTTCTTTCATCTGTAAAATCACTCAATTATTTCTATTGCACAAAGAAGGCCATCAACTAGAATTATCAAATTTTTCGATAGAAAAATATGACATAGCAGTCCACATAGACTTTTTTTTTTAAAATTTTTGGACAAAATAAAATATAGAAAGTTCACCCATACATCCAATCCGATCCACTAAAAATAAAAATCCACTACTAAATAAAACCAAACGCTAAAATGCATTTTTGTTGTAAATGCTTCTAATTTAAAATGTAGTACAGGTTAAATAAAAGCGATCAAATAAGATGCTCGTGTAATTTTTACTACTATGAGCATCATGATACTGAGTAGAGTTGTGACATATTCAAAGGCGGATGGACCTTGCTATGAATTTTGTATTCTTTTTATTTGTATCAAAGGAGAGAAAGAGAAAGAGAAATGTTACGCTATTAATAGGGTCTGAACCCTCCATCTAAATTATGGAAGGTAGAAAGTTACCCTGAGAGTAGCTCTCAATCCCGAAGTCATAAATTTAATTTTTTTTACCAAATTATCAATGTATTTTGCAGTGTATTTTATTTTTCAGGTTACTAACCACTTTTTATAGCCAAATTATTTGTAGTTATTTTAGAGGTAATATGATAGTATAAAGATCTTTTACATGAGCTCATTTGGTTATCGTGATTATGAATATAAGTTTCTAAATCTAGAATTTAATAATATTATCTTATGCTTTGTAATTTTGGTGATTTTTCATTTTCGATGTAAGTAATGTATAATTTTGTACCATATCCAATGTAGAATAACAATTCGAGAATTAGCTAAAACCTAACAAAATAAGTTAAAATTACAAAATTCTCTTTCTGCCACCATTTCTGTGATGAAGGTCAAGGTTACAGTTTGAAACAAAGTCAAAACTTTAATCAATTTAAAAGCAAACATATGTTTTAGAATCTTGTACACTGTATAATCTATTTTTATCACTATAATGAACTAAACAAATGATAATGCATACTGAATAATTCAGGAATTATTAATCTCAATATTACAATATGTATATATAATCTCAACATAATTTTACCTTCAAACAAATAATTCCTCAGTGTATAGAAGTCAAACTCAAAAATTGTTACTTCCTCCTTCAAATCTTCGTATAATTTGTTGTTGTTGTTGCTGCTGCTGATGCTGATCTCTAGGAAAAAACTGATGGTGATAGAGGCGGTGGTTATGGTCTGGCCTCCCACCCCCTCCTCCTCCTCCCATGAAATTGAACCCCAAATTATGCTGATTGCCTGCTGCCAAGAGGCTATAACTGTTCGTACTAGCAATGCCTCCTGTTGAATAAATAATTAAATAAATAAAAGTTTGTTACATTTACTAACTTTAAATTTTAAATTAATTATTAATGGTCATACAATTCAATTTACATGATTGAAAAATTAGACCCGCACATGAAGAAGCGTGCTGATGATGTAAATTGAAGGGGCAATTCGGTGTACTAAGCAGGGGCAGATTAAAGGGTGCGGAAGGGGATTTACCCGAAAAATAACTGTTGCTTACCTCTATATATTATGTTTTGAATTCCCTTGACACAACACAAAAGCATAGTTTACTGGTCAAGGGATTCAAAAACTTTGTGAGGTCACCAGTTCAATCCTATTGGCCACAATTTCTTTTAATTTTGTTAACTTTTTTAGTTTTTAAACCCCTTAGCAAAAATTCTGCTTCCGCCACTAGCATTAAGCTCTCACTATGTGCGAGGTCCGAGGAAAATTCAGACCACAACGGTCTATTGTACGCAGTCTTACCCTGCATTTTTACAAGAAGCTGTTTCCCGGCTCGAACCTTTAACTTGCTGGTTAAATGACAACAACTTTACTATTTATTTATGATAAAGTAAATAAAATTGTGCATGTCTAACAACTTAAGCATTTAGATAAAGTAGTCGGACGACTGAATACCTCCTAAGTTCTGGTATTTGGAAAGCTCAGATTTGGCACAGCTAAGGTCAAGTTGGAGCTGTCGAAGCTGATGTTGAAGAAGCGAAATGACGCCAACACAACCATAGACGGGGTCGCGGAGGCGCATGTCCGCTTCATAAGCGAGAGAGTTGACGGCATCTTCCCTTTGGTGAGGCTGCAATTCGTTGAGCAGCTTTGTTACATTGCTGGCTCCAAATATTTTGTGAACATTTGCAAATTTCTGGGGTTGATCTGGTGGGAAGTAAGGAGCAAACACGCATTCTGGCTGGCATTTTCGACGTAGGAATTTACATGCTGCACATGGTGAGTAGGATGACAATGAAGATGAAGAAGATGAAGCCATATTGACAAGTACTATTAGTTTGCACAAACACTTCTCTTCTTTTGTTTCTTCGCTTTATCTTTAGTACCTGGAAATAACGACATTATAAATAGGATCACTTAGAAATGAAGTATGAGTGATGCTTCATAGATAAGGCTAAGTGCTACTTCGTTTATTGCATTTTATATGACGATATTTGATTGAGCATAGAGTTGAATAAAGGAAAAAAAAAAAGATTTTTGACGCGCACCATTAGTACACTTAGAACCTATGGTCTTAATCGGTTAATTAACATGCCATTACATTGACAAGTGAGGCTTGCTCAGTTGGTAAGCACCTCCACCTACGACCGTTAGGTCTTGGATTCGAGTCACGCTGGAGGGGAAGTGTGGAAACATTATAGATCCTCCTAATTTGGGATGAGTTAAAAAAAAAAAAACATGCCATTACATTCAGAGACGGACGTATGTTGTAAAGAGAGATGTCACCGGCACCCAGAAAGTTCAACAAAAATTTCATGTAATATCTTTAAAAAGTAGTGATATATTAGTAGTGGCACCCTATATACAAAATATATAGCAGATTTTGGTTGAATAAAAAGTGCACCTACGACCTTCAAATCTTGGGGGTACGCTGCTGATTATATTTTTTATGACCATAAAAATGTTTCATAAAAAGTGAAATGAGAAAATTAAAGTTAGTGAATTTTGAAATATAAGAAGTTATAATTTTTTTGGTAAAAAAAAATCATATTAACAGAACACTGAAATAACTAACAGCTTCACACTTGGAATTAATGATTATATATTTTCTCCGAAATTTGTGGAGAATTGGCCTGCGACATATTCTTGAATCTTAACACGAGTGAACCCTTTTCTCTATATCCGAAAGAGAGAAAACGAAATGTACAAACCAAGAGGAGGAAGATAATATACCTGCTGTTTTTCTTCTTATCCCTTTCTTCTTACTTTAGAACTAAATAAGTATACGTCTCTACATTAACACAAAAGCAATTTTCTTCATATAATCTCGAACTTTCTACTAACCAGAAACCAACCTAAAGTATACATCTAAGAGGTTTAGGTGTGAATAAATAAATAAGGTGCTTAAGAATGAAACAAAATTAAATACTATTCCCTATGTCCCATTTTAGCTCTTTTCATGCCAATTAATTCATTAATATCAAGAGTATAGTTGGAAAAAAGTAACAAATTTAATCTTGAATTCCTAAAATAATAATTATTTTGGACAAATATTTTAAAGCTAAAGCGACAGTTAAAATGGGACGGAGGGAGTACTGTAGTATAATACTCATATTAATAAGGAATTTAGGGTGGTTATTGGATCGCGTGACGATATGAAAGTAAGAGCTTCATATTTCTTAAAACCTATTTTCTCACTCATAACGATGTTGTATTGGCAACCTAATTAATCAGATATTGCTTGGAACCGTTCTTTGTTGAAATACATAACATAAGTGAGTGACCTCTTGGTCAAACTTTCAATTTTATAAGAAAAACGTTGTAAAATGAAAGAAAAAAAAGAATAAGAAGGAAAGTTTTATACCTCAAGTTTCCGTGCCAATGTCCTCGAACTCTTCGGTCAAACCTTTCTTTTCCCTGCCCAAATTATTTTCTTTTTTTAACTTTCAGCAATATATTTATATTTTGACTCGATTGTTGTGATTGACAGCTGAAAGTCAAGCTTTTGGATCTCGTGGAGTAAAAGCTATCTTTTCGTTCAGTTCAATATTTGAGAATATATACTTGAGTTTCCTTTTTGCTGAAATAGAGAGTTCAAATTTTTCGTAGGGTTTGATACTGAATAGAGCTAGATGAAGTATGATATTAAGTAGAAGTAACCCTATTTGAAAAGGAATAAAATGGCAATCTTTAAGCTTCCATTTTTATGGCCAAAAAAACTGAATGCATATAATAGTAGTAAGAAGGGGCAGGAGACAAGCATATAAAGATGGTGGACAATAAAGCCAAACGGAAGAAAAGGAAGACTCTTGAAGATGTTACTGCTGTTTTGGACTTTTCCTTCAGAGGGTGGGTGGGTAAATCAGATTTTATTTATACTCCATCCGTCTCATTTTATGTGACGACGATGTTTGATTCGGCACAAAGTTTAAGAAAAAAAAAAAAAATTTTAAACCGTAACTATTTGTGTTAATGTAAATCAATTTATTAAGAGTAAAGTAGGAATATTAATAATATATAATATCTAAATAAGGAATTGTGACATTTTTTGTGGGATTGACTAAATAGAAAAGAAGGCTATCTAAATTAGTATTACTTTTATATTATCACTATCACGCCATTTAAATGAAAATACAATGAAGTTTGAAGTATGAAAGTCAAACTATTTAACTTTCATTATAAAATTGAACATATAATTTTTATGTTTTTAAAATAAAATTTACGTATTTAAAAATTACATAAAAATTAAAAAATATGTAAGTCAAAATAGTTACTAAAATTTCAACTATTTAAAAAGATCATCATCTAAAAAAATTTCATTGGCTCTCCAAATAGTAATATCGCCACATAAAGTGGAACTGATGAAAAATATGCACACAAAAAAGTAAAAATTATAGGGCGCCCCCTTTTAACCTGTAGCCGCTTTGTCTTTCTGTTTGTATCCGTACCCACTTTTTAAAAAACTTCAGCTTCCCTTTCTCCTCCCCTTCTCCTCCTCCTCCTCCTCTTCTTCTTCTTCTTCTTCTTCTTCTTCTTCTTCTTCTTCTTCTTCTTCTTCTTC